>JAJIYU010007954.1:0-18597 GCA_030144865.1 Tinospora cordifolia | reverse complement strand
CGGGGGCGGGGGGGGGGGGGGGGGCGGCGCGGGGGGGGGGGGGGGGGGGGGGGGGGGGGGGGGGGGGGGGGGGGGGGGGGGGCGCACAATGAACCTAAAGGATTATACATGTGCTTATTTCTTTTATTGAATTGAATGTCAGATTACAGGCACAGCCTAAAAGGAACAAGATATGTGTCAGAAACAATAAACAAATTATAGTTGCATAACAATTAATCACTCAAATTAAAATAGGAACTCAGTTCAAATGGGATTTGATAACCTTTTCCTTTGAATCCAAATTCAAGTGATGAAGCCTGTGGTTCTTCTTAATGCTATCAGATTCTGATTCATTTGCTAGCATCTTAAAAGAATTTGTTGTTCCTCCACAAAGACCACATCTAACTAGAGATGGTTCACATATCTGAGAAACAGCTGTCGTTTTCAATTCCGAAAGCTTGTTATACATCTTCTCTGCATCATTCTGCAAACAGGTTAATAGCAGAACATTAGGAACGAAAATTCACAAAGTAAAGAAATGATTTTAAATTTAAACAAGATTGGAATTCTTAAACTGGAATTCTACAGAGGGCATCAATATGCACCTAGTTTTTGCAAAATTATCATAAGATGTAAAACAGAGTAGATTAGCATTATGATGATGACGACCATTAATTGATTTGTTCCTTGATGAATAAAAATCTAAATGAGATATATCAAAAGCATAAAGGAAAAAGAAAGAAAGGTTAGCACCCATGTACATCTCTCAAGCAATTCCACTGTTTCCACACTTAGCACCTAAAGCCCCCTCTAAAAGATTAGGTCCACTTATGAGATTACACAAGATATAAAGACAAAGCACGACATTTGCGATACATGGTCCAACAACAAAGCAGAAGACATGTGGAATTTCATTACTGTAAACTTAAGTTAGTATTTGATAAAGTAAAAAATTGAAGTGCTCAAGGACAATGATGAAAAGAAGGCTTGCACACCAAGTTGATAGGAATGCTTAGAAGATGGTGACTAGAGCACATAGGGAAGATCGAGTTATATGAAGACTGTTCACAAAGATAATTAAAAACACATTGATTGAGGAGACTAAAATTAAGAGGAGAAAAGAAAAAGACAACACAATGACGCACGACATTTGAGATACAAGGTCTGACAACAAAGCACGAGGCATGCAGAATATTATCAAGAACAAAGGTCGTAAGATGTTTCATGAGAATGGAGGACATCTGTCTCCTTTGACAATGCACGACAAATGGGCACTGGGTAACATAAATATTCTATACGAGATTTAAAAGATTCTCGATACACCACGATGGATAAATGAAATAGAAATTCAAATAAAATTGAAATATCTATATCTTATTTTTTTTATATATAATAAAATTATGAGCACAATGAAAAAAAATTATTGTATTCATATATAAGAAGTCGATCCAGGACAAGTGTTTGAATCTATTATGGCATAGCCATAAGGCATTCAATGGACCTTGATAATCTTATAAAATCCTTCCCGACTTCGTCTTGACACCAATGTTTCGGTTAAAGAAGGAACTTGGAAAGGTTATGGACTTGCCAAGGGACAAACCTTTCAAAAGGATTAGAAGAGTTAGAGAATACGTCCCACTAGTTAAAGCATAATCCAATGGTAGAGGAAGCTTCATGAAGATAAGAAAAATGGTGCATGGCACTCAATAAGTCATCTTCATTCCAAAGGAGAATCAATCGAGAGGGTGGCGCAACTTGTGGAGGGCTTTTAACATGGTGATAATGAAGGAAACATCAAGGCCCCAGGGAACTTCAATAATAGATGGTGATATAGAGACTAGGAATGTCAAAGAAGTAAATACCCCTTACGATGCTAGATCAAAGACAATCAAAAGGAAAACATAGAGAAAACATTAAGGGAAAAAAAAAAAGAAAGAAAGAAAAGGTGACAACACAAAAGACAACATGATATGAGAATAGAAGGACAACACTAATGCTCTACAAAACAAACAGCATGCCTGAAATCTCCTAGTCAAGAGACGATCAAACGCCAAGACATGGGCAGAGTTGGAGCAAATCTCTCTAAAAATGATTAAGAGCACACCTTACACAACTCAACATTGCCCAAGCTCAGTTTTGTTGCCATGACTCTCATGAGGCAAATCAACTGGTGAAGTGGAAGACAACCAAACTCCAAGGTGATTTCATAATGGAAGAATGGTCAAATGAAATGTTGTGGGACGACATGAAGATAGCTTGCCAAAGAAGTTGGATTGAGGTTCAAGTCATAACCCCTGCAAAGTATGGAATATGAAGACTTTTGCATAAGTGGCCAAGAAGTGTGGAGAACTTCTAGACATGGAGGACATCACAATATCAAACCAAAGCATTGAGTTGCTTATTAGGAATGCTAGAAGATACGATTTAAGATTCCTTCAAACCTTTATAGAACTCTATGAGGGCAACAGCATTTTGGAGCTTCGTCCCTTCAATTTAGGAAGATCATGGCATCTAGAGGTAGAGGAAGTGAAGCTGTAGCAAAAATCGGAGCGGAGAAAAGCGAAGTCGCCAAGATATTGTTTTTGGTGGCCATGTCTGGCAACACAGTAGAGGAGACGTTGGCAACGATAAGCGTACGATGAACATGGCACAGACTAGCACGATGCATGTTAGGTTCAAACAAGACACCTTGTCAGCACCATACGAATGAAGGCAAGTTTAGGAGCATGATGGAAAAGGATGAAACATATGGAGGAGCATCAAGAGGACATGTGATGAGAAGGTATGTGCAGCAATTCACAGATGTGCGATTGGCCACCCCCAACCAGACTATTAAGTATGAGCCAATGAACATACCTAAGACAAAAGGGTGTCTTTGATTGCTAAAAAAATTTTCCTTAAGAAAATATTATTTTCTTAAAAAAATCTTTTCAAAAAAAAAATGTTGTTAAGAAAACTTTGTCATGATTGTTTGATTAGACATGAGAAAATTTAACAAAAGTTAGTTATAAGTTATTTCCTAAATTAATGTAAAAAAAAAATCTCATGAGAAAATTTTATTTCCTCACCCCCCGAGATGAAAAAATTTTGGTGAAAAATTTGTTAGGTTGGAAAATATTTTAACTTTTCACTATTTTTATCAACAAAACATGGGAAAATAAGAATTCTCAAGAAAATCAAAATATGTTTTGAGAAAATTTTAATTTTTTCACCAACCACATACAACTTAAGGGTCCAAAGTGGTAAGACCAACAGACCAAAAGGAAGTGGTTTGCACCAAATCAAAACCACAAAAAAGCAAAACTAAAAATAAAAATAAAAATAAATTAAAAAAAATTAAAAACAAAAAAGTCCAAGGCCCACTTTGGTTGCAAGCCCAACAAAACGGTCACACAACTTGAAGGTCTACTAGATAAAGGTAAGAAATGGATCCACTAGATTAGAAGGTGTTTATAACAGATAGGATGCATAGCATTGGACCTCAAACTTATCTAGTAAGAAAAAAAAAAACCACAAGCGGGGAATCTGATTATCTATCTAAATGGGATGAAGTAAAGGAATTCATTCCTGAGACTTAGAAGGAAAACGAACACACTAACGAAGCAAAATGAACACTGACCATGTTGAGGTGGATTAATGAAAGAGAAGATGATGAAGAGGAGGATGGTTGATGACTACTAATAAGGAAGCTTCCCTAGTTCTTATTACACCTCCCTCCCCTCAACCTTCATTGCAAGGAAGGGGAACCTGCAACTACTTGCCCAAAGCACAGTTCTAACCCACAATATGCCTAAGAGGATAGACACAAGGAATCACTAAATTGGAGACAACAAGATTAGCAATTACAGTATGAAGAAGAATTGAATCAATGAGGGCATTTTTGCAGTCAATTGACATCAACATACCAGAGATAATTGTGAATAGACATTGAGGGTCAAGTGTTTTAAGGGGTCCAATTGAAGATAATGAAGATAATTTTGTTAAATATTATAATGGGTTGTGACTCAAAATGGTCAAAATCCCTCAAATAATGTTGAGAGGAATGCTAGTGCCTTTAAAGTTCCAACAAAATTGAAGGGGATTTAATCACATATCAAGGAGTGGAACCAACATTTTAGGAGAGAACAAAGTGATAAAGAAGCAAGTTGATAACAAAATCAAACTAGGTTGAGAGAATGGCATCTGGGGAAGGATATGAAAAACCATCAACGTTAATTAGTAAGTGAAATTCATGGCATCAAATAGAAAGAAAGATAGAACGATGCAACAAAAGGCCAAAACAAAAAAGGCCACGGAAGGGGATGACAATACCTTATTCTTCCACAAAATAACATGTCAATTCCTAGATCAAAAAGTTTCATTTCAAAAATTAAAACCACAGACAACAAGTTGATAAAGGATATAGAAGCCATCCAAGATGTTATCCTAGAGTACTTCTCAAGCTTATACAACGGATGTACGTATAAATTTTAGATTAACTCATTTATAACATGTTTATTAACTTGTCCTTAATCACATTAAACAGGCTATTTTCCAGTTTAACACATTAACTTATTTATGACCTAAAATTTAGTTGTATCTAATTTTGTCTAACATGTTTTGACCAAAACATATTTATGTGAAACTCACACCCGTTAACTTTGTGTTATTTTCAAGTCGAGTTATAGTGTCATGACAAATTGCCACCCCCGTCAAATACAACTTATGAATGAGGCCTAAGTAAGAAAATGGCAATGGCGCTTCTATCATTCCAAGGATGCATTATGGGTAAAAGTCACCAAAAGCATTTATGGGTGACAACAAAATGGTATAGATGTTGATGTATGCCCAAGAACGAAATTCAAAATACCATGAAAATTCATCAACTCCATGTACCCTCTTTTATTACAACAGATGAGATAGAAGGTAGGGCACGGTAATCTTATAAAGTTTTTAGAAGATCATTGGTGTGAGCCTAATCCATTAGGGATACTATTTCCTAAATTATACCAATTAGCCACTCCTAAGGATATTGTATCAAGCTCATATACTAGGAGTCTGGCAGAAAAAAAAAAAAACAAGGGTAGTACTTAGAATTTCAAAGGCGCTACATAAGAAAACAAATGTCATCTTGCTATTGCATCAATCTTATTTACTAGGATTTTGGCAAAACAAAAAAAAAAAAGGAAAACATCATTGTTATAACTTAAAATTCCAAAGGAGCTACATAAGAAAACAAATGGTCATCTTGCTATTGCGTCAATGGGAGGGTGTACACAGCTCATAGAGAATTGGAAAGTCTACATTGGTGATTCCTCCGAAAAATTCACCTCTAAGTCATTCTTACACTACATGCCCCAAGTTCCATTTGGAATGCCAAAGTCCCTACCAATTATTGGGTTGATTGATCAATCTAAGAAAGTAAATTGTGTTGACATTATACAGAAGAAGCACCCTTACATTACTCTTTCCCCATCATGTTGCCATTGCAAGGAAGTAGGTGAAGATGTTAAGCATATTTTTGGCGGATGCGCAATTACTATGGGTGTCTAGAAAGGTGGGACTCCTGACATAACCAGACAATTGCACCTGCAACTGAAAAGTTATTCGCCTTACCTTCCCCTTCCCAACTTATTGCACTCCCCCTTGGGAAAATATTGGAAATGTATTCAATTTGAGATTTGATTTTCAATATGGGAAGAACGCAATAGAAAGGTGTTCACCATGGGGAGTCTACAACAGATCAATTGTGGGAACGCGCTGTAATTTAGTTTGATACATCAGTATCTTCCTCTGATATAGGAATGGGTTATAAATTTGGGAAATGGCTAATGAATTGGTGTAACATTCTATATGGACTATAATGTATGAGGATAGCTCATTCCCAAAACCTTTATTAATATTAATATATTTATGTCTCTTTTCAAATATATATATATATATATATATATATATTGAGAAGAAACTATATATTAAAACTAAAATAGGCTATCAGATGAGAAAGCCGAAAGCTGAATATTACAAAGAATACAAGATATTATGCCAATTGTCTAACCAGTCCCTAAAAATATACCCTTGACTCATTTTGGTGGAAGAGATCCAGGTACAAAACAAAATTTTAGATCTTTCCCAAACCCTAATGCTATCTTTACATGTATTACTGAAAATCCTACTATTTCTTTCTTCCCATATACTGAACCAAACAGCAAATGTAATGACTCGTCTGTAGACACTCAAATATATATATATGTGTGTGTGTGTGTGTGTATTATTAGAATATGAAGAATCCAGGGAGGTGTCACTAGAAAAGCTATAAGTTTGTACAGCTAGGAGTGCACCTGATCATGATTGATGCCTGACCAAGGTGTGTGCTAATTAGTAGGGTGTTGGGCTTTGGTGCTTACCTACATACCCTAGGTGTGTGCCCGTGTGCACCTTGACAAACACGCTGATGACTTCTTCATTAAGGAATAACTTCTACCCAAAAGAAGTATAGCAAGATCTTATAACTAGACTTTTTTGTTATTTTCACAAATAAGAGATGAGGTTTGAACCCTTGATCTTAAAGTTTGAGTTCCATGTGCTGAACCATCGAACCTAGCGTTCAACCCCCATAGCAACAATTCTCCTTTTTGTTTTTCTTTTTTCCGTCACTTTCTAACCCCAATAAAGGTTAAGAAAATTTAACATAAGTAGCTAAGTTTTATGGTTAAGTTTAACATAAGTACTGTGGTATTGCATAATAACAGAACATAATAGAACAAGAAATATAATAAAAATAAATCATGCACAAATATTGTCATATTGCATAGAGAAGCAAAAATGAAATAAAAAAGCATCAAGAGAAAAATAATAGTTGTAACTGCTATTGCTAATGACAAAAAATTAAATTGTCAAAAAGCACAATAAATGCAAAAGCAGAAATTAGTAATTGCGCACCATAAGCTTCTGAACTTTTCCAGAACGATAAACCATTTGGTGTGATAAGTAGCTTGATGCATGATAGTTCATGAAGAACTTCTTGACTGAATCACTGTATGATTCTTCTGCAGACCATGGAATGGCACGAACAAGAATAGTAAAATGACTAGGATTAGGAGAAGACTTTGTAATATATGCTAGCCTCATTCTAGCAATGCTCCTGTATTCCTAGAGCCATATCAAAGAATAATTCCCAATTATAGTTTGCGAAATATATAGAATGAAAAAAAAAATGTCATGAAAGAAAAGTTTGCTCTTACAAAATACAGAAGAAGGCAAGCTGAACAAGAAATGACATATAATGCAAGACAGTGCGCCCAAAGCCTGCAACGATGAAGTGATGTCAAATAATAAAAATTGATCAAACAGACCAATAAATGGAGAATCTTGAGAAATTATAATCAAATACACAAGAGGATATTACAATCTAGTATTTGAAGGCTAAGCATGGCAATAATTCTAACAAGAAAATTTACTGAGTAGGATATGCCAACACTCTATTCATTTCCACCGTCAACCACAAAAATATTTTCACATTAAATGAATGAGGAGCATGTCCAAATTCCCAATCTAAAACTTATTCAGGAGTTTCTATCATGATTAATTGAAACAAATCAACTTGTCAATCTCCAACATGAATATTGTGTGCATACATACCCAAGTGTGTGCATATATAAATCAGTCCTTGTATTTTCCCTGAACCGTTACAATTAATTGATACATGTAAGAATAAATACGCTCAGTTTCCATTCAACATAATCAAACTGTTCTATTCTACAAAGAGTTTTTTTCACTGTGACAATAGTTTATGAAGCAAAGTTCACAATAATTGCATCACTTAGTAAATTAGGAGAAAGGCAAAAAAAAGGCTTTTGTTATTCCTAAACTAGGTCATGAAACTGATAACATCATGTCTGTTATAGGTATCAAGTAAAATAATTATTAAATGAGTACCTTCTATAAAAGAAATTAAAAAATATTACTTTAAATTTGTCCATGGACAGCAATAGTATTACTCCATTTTACAGGAATTTTCACAACAGAAATATGAAAAAACAAGTGAGACTATACTACTTCCCATTCAAACTACCCAAAACTTCATAAATAGAAGCATTATAAAGTTCCTTGAGAAGGCAGATAGCAAAAGAATGGCTGAAGCCCAATAATTATAATATAATGTTACTATGTATGGATAAGAACAAATCAAATTTAGCCCTGTCCCAAGTGTTACATGCTAAAAAAGGATGAGTGTCTTGCCCAAGAAGTAGTATCATCATTTCCACAAATACAATCTCAAATGAGGTGCAACAAAAACATTCAAAAATTATTCTCCATGTGAGCCCCTAACAACATTATCATTTTAATGTTAAACTTTCAAAAGCACTTCCAAGTCATACCATCTTGATCCTTCTTTAACATTAGCAATAGTAAAAACATCTAAGGACTCTGAAGGAATTTGCTTGTGAACCATCTCTTGCCCAAAATAATTCAATGGAAGCACCAGAAACAAGCAGAAGACAGCAGCAATTGAGAAGATCCGGATACTGCAATAAGTTACATTTAGTCACGTCAAAAAGAATGCTCAAAATCCAAAACCGAGTTCAGATAAATGTATTAATGAATGCACAGATAAGCTCGAAATGGCAAGACCAATCAAGAAGATTTGTCACCAATACAATCACAAAACCTTTTATGAATAAATTAGGATCAGCTGCTCCAATCTTTTAAAACACTTCAACAAGGTCATGTTGATCACATTGCATAAAATTCTCTGTGCAGTTTGATTTGCAAATAAGAACTTAACCTAAAAATCAGGACTTATTTTCAAAGCAATTTCATGTATTCTTGCATTCAACATTTATAATTGGGGTTATAAAAACATGTTTCGTCCTCTAGAAGAATGTAAACAAATAATAGATAAAATTGTTTACACACCCGACCAATTAGACACAAAGTGAGATACATCAGCAGGAACATAAATCAAGAAAAACAAAAAAAAGGAATGTCAAACTAATTAAAATAGGCCAACACATAGATGAAATAATTAGCCTGAACAATATTGGGCAAAATAGAGTATGCATTAAAGATAAAAAAAAAAAAAAAAAAAAAATTAACATAATGCTTTTCAGTTAAAGATGTAGCCTGAAATTATATAACTGGTAGAAAGCTGGAAGCACTTAACAAACTCAACAAAGTTTGTCCAACCATATCATATCTTCATATGCTAACTACAAGCAAAATATGAAACATCCAAAAAAAAAAAAAAAATCAAAATTAAGGCATACAAGAAGTTACAATTTTACACCTGAAAACAAGTATTCTCAAGAAAACCACCGCATCCAAGCCACCAATTGCCAAGATTTCTTCCTCTGATGTTACCCAAGCTTTCACCATCCAGCTAGGTGAAGGAAATAATCTGTCAAAGCAAAAAAAATTATCACGTCCCACAGGTCCTTGAGCAAGCCTTCGTCCAAAGTACACACTAACATTTCCTGGTTGCTTCCTCAAGATAGAGTACAGAAACCAAAGCAGCACACAGAGGCCTATGTTGATGCCTGCAGACGTCAAGAGAGCGGCAACATTCATCTTTCCAGCTACAGACACATATCTCTCGCGTCATTCCAGAAACAAAACGCCACAGCAGAAGACGCTAAGATTTCGCCCATGCATGGAAGTACGAAAAAGGACTGATGCTGCAAGAATAGAAGTGGATTCTTTAAGACACAAATTCAGCAAAATACAACAAAAACCTAAACAAACACGTATACGCACAAAGAGAGAAAGAGTTAAAGGACTGATGTCCATGATCAATACTTATTAAGACAGTAAACATCTTCCTAACTATAATCATGCACAATGTTCTTAACATACAACCCAATCCTGTACTCAATCGTCAACCACGCAAATTGTGAATTGTGAAAAACAATCGTCGTCACCAATACCTAAATTCCAGCAGTTGCTCTATACATAATGACCTCAACAAGAATTTCAGACCACTAACATCAATTATTCCGAAGTTTGAAAAGAAAGGGTTTCTGAATATCATTCCCACATAAAACAGACCTCGCCAACACAAAGCATAAATTGATAACCAACGAAATAAAAATCCACCATTAGAAACCCATAAAAAAAATAAAAAATAATAAAAAATAAAAAAATAAAAAAATAAAAACATATTACCAATGAAACGTTATCAATCATGACCAAAAGATCCCAAAAAATACAAAAGAAAAAAAAAGAAAAAGAAAAAGAAAAAAGCAATTAATATATAAAAAGGTACCTTTGAAGCCTCTCCCGTCTCTTTCGTCGAACAGACCAGATTGCCAAAGAATTGATCGGGCAGAAGTAAAAAACACCAAATTCGAGACTTAAAGCGAGAAAAATCTTGGAAAACAAGCTATCATTCAGAGAAACATAAAAAATAAAAAGCAAAATCAACGGAGTTTAGCATATTCGACGTTTAACAGTCGTTTGCTGCCATTTCCACGCTCTCCCCGCACTTCGACTTAACGGAAAATCAAGCAAGGCGGTTGAAGAAACTTAGAAATCCTCCAGTAAGGCAAAGGGTGGAAGTTCCAGACGACTGACACGTCATCATCTTTCACAAAAGTGCGGAGACTCAACGTGATGCCACGTGGTAAGGCCTGATTCAGTTGGGCGGCCGTGGTGGATGGGCACACCACATGGACGAGTTAAAGGCGTCGCGTCACGCCAATGAGGAGATGCCAAGCCAGTGAGATCTTGAGACCGGTCGTAGGCGTGGAACACACCATGTGCCGCCAATGAAAGTGCGAAGCGTGTCCACCGGAACAGAGTTTGAATCCCATTGTGCATGTTTTGACACGTGACGGGTATTTATTGGTTATCATCCTTGCCGACTTAGACCGTGGCAGAATTGAATTACTAAAACTGCCTTAACCGCATGTGTCAATTTCCGAATTCTACTTCAATTAGTGATTCGATGCATCCGAGTTCTCCTTAATTATTTTCCTTCCTCCCATGTCGGAAAGCCTCGTGTAAAGCTTGTGACCGTGGCGAAATTTTGGAATTCACCATGTTGCTGATGCACATTTTTACCATTTTAGCAATAGCATTTACCATAACAATTTGTATAAATTATCCTACCATATGTCCTAGCAGTGTTTAGAAAATATAGAAAAGATAAAGGAAAGTTTGATGGCTAGTTGCTAGACAGGCTTGATCTCTTGCCATGAAGGCTTGAAGAGTTTCCAAAAAAAGATTAAAAGAATTCCCAAACTAAAGGAATAAAGATCGAGGAGACTGCATCTGATACAAGAAAGGAATTTCTCTCATTCCAAAAATAGAAAAGACAAGGAAAGTTTGACCACACAAGGCCGAAGGAAAACTGGAAGTCGTTTAGAAAGGCGGTGAAGGAGGAAGACATTCAGAGAATCGCTGCTCGATTTTACCCATGGATTGTGAAGTAAATCGATTAGAGGTGGGGGCCGAAATAAGGCAAAAGATATCGAAAAGCTCAAGCTAAGGGCAACTTCAACGCGCATATATTAGCGCTGAGGTGGCGCTCAATCAGCGCTAATAAATGTGCTTGGGCGTTGAGCGCTCGGTCTGTACCGAGCGCTCAACGCCCTTTTTCTTTTTTTTTAAATTTTTTAAAATTTTTTTAATAGCTGACATAGCAGCTTGCCCATTCGCTCGGTCTGCACCGAGCGGATGGGCATTAGAGATGCCCTAAGCTTGATGGGCACTTGAAGTGTTGCAGATCTTTCAATAGAAAAGGCCTAAAAGAAGCCTTGTTGGCAATGTGGGGCATTCATCTGAGGTTCGAATTACAAAAGTAGTCGGTAACATGTCTCAAGTATTCTTTCGATGCCAACAAGCCTTACTCTATGTTCAAGAAAACAACAAACCATGGTTATAGAATGATTACTTGTTCCTTATGTTACCCTTACATTCCTATTTATATTTTTTTATTGTCGAAAGTTTATATATCATTGTATTTACCTTTTATTCTTGCAGATCCCATATCTACACTATACCAAGACCCTCGTGTATACACTATACCAAAAGAGAAAATTAGCTACAAAATTTTTTAGCTATGAAAGTTATTTCGTAGCTAAAATATACATTCAGTTACGCACTCTAAAGTTTGAAATTAATGATTATACACTTTTAGATACAATTTTAATTTTGTAGCTAAAACATGTAGTTAACTAGAAAAATATCGATTGATAGTTATATTAATTAAATTTCTTAATATAAATTTTGTAAAAATAATTTGTTACAGTTATTCCCTTAAACAAGTAATTTTTTTTATTTGAAACATTATTAATTATTAAAACTTATAAAAGTTATTTAATGAAAATAAAAAAATTTTGAAAAATTATGCCTTGAAAAAACAATTGATTTTATAGTTTCAGTCAATCTCACTACAGTTTTAATAATGGTAACTTTTGTTTTGTTTTTTTTTTTTAATTTTTTCTTTCAGTTTTTGTTTCAGTTTTTTTCAGTTTGTTTTTCCTTCTATTTTAAAAAATTTTTCATGCATAGGTTGTGCCATTAATACTAGTAAAGGTCATAAAGCATAAGTAAAAAAGTGACTTATTTTTAATTGCTTTCATATGAAACATTATTAGTTAAATCATATTTTGGATTATGGCAGTCACTTAAAAGATATGAAATTAATGTCATACCAAATATATTTAACTACGTAACTAAAATTTTATGGCTAAATAACAAATTTTCTCATAATAAATTTCATGACTAGAATTTTTTAACTTCATGGCTATAATATACATTTAGTTATGAAAAAAGAAGGGCAGAATAATTAATTAAGTTATTTTTTAGCTACAAACTATATTTCATAGCTAAAGACTGTTATGAATTTCAATTGTCACATCTACAAAATGCCACTGATTATATTTTCCCGTTTTCTGCCATTTGTTTTCATGTGGCACGTGGTAAGATGGGAGGAAGAGTTTTTGGCCTCGTTCACCCTTCTCTTTTGCCTAGGAGAGAGAACTTTTGCCCTTATTCACCGTATACACTCACACATTTGAGAAAGAAAATTGTGCATCTTCCACCATCGCCTTACCTGCATGTAGAGAAAGAGATCAAGAGGGGCTTTCAGATTGAGATTAGAATTTCGTCGTCCTTCTTTTCCTTTCTCCTTTTTTTTTTTTTGTTAATGATTGATTGTATTTTGCATTTCAAGAACCAAATAAGAATGCTCCGCATTAATTTCCTCTTCCATATTCCTTCATAAATTTTGTCTCTTCAGCTTTAGAAATGTAATTTGCTCTCTTCCATTCTCATAACTCCAACAGTGTGAGCCCTAGAACTGGCACGAGCCTCCATTGTTGCCATTGAAAAAACCTGCAATGCAAGAATCTAATTTCACTTAGTTTTCGCCAATTGTTCAGGTATTTCTTGCTGTTTAGAGATTCATTTTTTTAATTGTTTTTGTTGTTGGGTTTATTTGTTGTCTCCAATCATAGGGCCATAAAATGAAATTAGATCTATATTTTCATGCAGAATTTATAAAGGATAATTCCAAAGGCTTGAAGTTGGCAAAACCCCATGTTTGAATTTAGGAAAGAGTGGGCACGTTCATTTAAAAAAAAAAAATTGAGGCAGAGTGGGCAAGTTCATTTCGATATATATATATATATATATATCACAAGCTTACCCAACCAAAAAGACTTGTTGGGTCTTTGAGAGATAATATAATTAGATCGGTTTTGGGTCACTTTTCAAGTCATGCAGCTTTTCCATAAAAAGAAAAAAAAAATCACAACCAAATTGACTTGTTTGGTCTTTGACAAATAATTTAATTAAATTGGTTTCGGGTCACTTTTCAAGGCATGCATCTAGCGAAGAGCTTGCCAAATTCTCAATTCTTCACTTCCGAGCTTTCAGAAATCTCAATAAAATATAGGAATAGATTTCTTCTTTGTAATATACTTTTAAAATAAATTATGTATTTTTGGCTGATATAGAGGTTTGAGAAACAAGTTTGCTGGAATTATGAATAAAATTTGTGAAAATTGCAATTTTGGCATTAATGAATTTAACAAACCAAACTATTACCAATTTTGTGCTATTGTTAAATTTTATATTATAGAGAAAAAACTTACATGTATAATTTCAAGTGTGCACTTTTGTCTTAGATTTTACATGAGTTTGTGTTGAGTTGTGCCTGTTGAAAACTGTATATATGTATGCTAAAATAAACATTGACCATTGCTAAATTTATATATATATATATATGCTAAAACAAACATTGACCATTGCTAAATACTAAATTTAAAACAAACATTGACCATTGCTAAATACTAAATTTCTTGTGGTGGATCTTTTTTCAAGTATCTTATTATTATTTTTAATGAATGTATATATATATATATATATATATATAGCTAAATACTAAATTTCTTGTGGTGGATCTTTTTTCAAGTATCTTATTATTAGTTTGAATGAGTATATATATATATCGTCAAGTTTTTATTAATGTATTTACAATTTTTACTTACCTATCTTGTTCTTGTTTAGTTAATTATGAAATTAAGCAACAACAACAATACACCACACTTTTTGATAGAGAATGAGGTGAAGTCATATGAGACAACCACTTTGTCATTTGACATAATATGTGTATTGGTTGGATATGACAATAATTGGTTCTAGTTAGTAATTTAAGAGATATGTGGTTTAGGTGTTTATTTCACGTAATTCCTATAGCAATCCTAATCTTGGCTCTTGACATAGGCAAAATATTTTAGAATTACAACAAAAAGCTTGATCAACCTTTGTATTCTTTGAAATGGATAAAAGTTGGATGTTTAGAAATGAATAGACTTAGTGAGTGATATTCTAAGGGGGTTGAGTCATTCATAGAGTTTGCCAAATCAAATATTAGTAACAACTTGACCCGTTACCCATGCAATTGCCTTAACACTACCATTAAGCCCACTGATGAGGTTGAAATTCATTTATTCATTCATGCCATATCACAGTCCTACAAAAATTGGATAAATCATGGTGAACCTATTATAGAATCAACTAGTTACAACACATTTGAAGATAAGTTGTGTGACACAGATGTGGTGGATGATGATGTAGAAGATGATATATTTGAGATATTTAAAGATGTACATCATGGCATGTTCTCAACCGCAAAAGCACAATATGAGCACGCAAATTCTACTCAAGATGATCGAGATAATTTAAAAGGTGATGCTTCCACATTTTATCAATTTTAAAAGAGGCACAATGAGAATTATATCCAGGTTGTACGAAGTTTTTAGTTTTTTCCTTCATTATTAAATTCTTACACTTAAAGATGATAAATCATTGGAGCAATAAATTTTTTGGTATGCTCCTCAGATTGTTAGCTGAAGTTTTACCTATTGATGTTAATCTTCCTACTACCCATTATAATGTCAATAAGATGTTGCGAGGGTTCGGATTGCATACAAGTATGATTGTGTGTTGTTGAAAGAGCATGAACATGCCAATGTTTGTCCAAAATGTGGTGAAAGTAGATGGAAAGAAAGAAAAACTTAGATGAAGATTCCGCACAAGGTGCTTCATTATTTTTCGCTGACTCCTAGGTTGCAAAGGTTGTATCTCTCTAGAAATGTAGTAACTAACATGTGATGGCACAAAGAGAATGTAACACCCCAACCTCCACATTCTTTAAGTATTGGACATAACCATAATTCTTCGATAGTGGACTTAACCATTTGACGAGTTGGGTCCATGGTACTTTACAAGTGACACACACTTATTTCTATTTTTTAATACCTCATGCCTTAGAGTAAATTCAAGAATACAAATTTTCACTTAATAAAATCAAGGCAATTAAAGATAAAAAAAATTCAACTTCTTTATTCATTAAAAGAAAATACATAACTTTCTAATGTAAAAGTAAACTATTACATTGTTGATCAAAAGAAATTCATAACCTCTAAAATAAAAATTAAATTTTAGCAGAAGACTTATTCAAAATTGGGCAACATGCCCTTGAATTAAAAGGAAACTAAAAAAAAAATAGAAACTTGCTAAAATAGAAACTATCAAAATTTCACGGTCTTCACAATTTAATTTCCTAGAAAAAAAAAGAGGAAGGGGTGAACACAAAGCTCAGTGGATCTTTTTCAAACAACCATTTTTCAAATTCAAATCAAATAACACATTCATATTTCAAATACTTGCATATATAAAGCGTTTCAAGCATCCTTTTATTTTAAGTTGAAACTTTAGACCAAAAGGGTTTTTAAGCCCTTGATGTTCTTAACAAAGTACCTCGTTAGAGTAAAATATAGCTTTTCTTAGCCAATTTCATTAAACTTTTAGACTCAAGGGAACTTACCCACCAACCAAGTACTTTGGTCTTAAAGCCATATGAACTAATCATATGAAAAAAACATCCATAGCAACCCACGTGTTTGCTATGATAGTACGTGGCTATTTTCATCATCTTCTCTTGTTAAATCTTGAATCATCAATTAAAATTCAAAATATTAAACAAAGATCAATAAAATTCAGAATATGAACAATCTGAAAATAAAATCATGAAACAGCCATAATCATGCATCATTCCTTGAAATAAAGCCTAAGCATGATACTAAACATGGCATGAATATTATGAATGCATTAATTCGAACAAGGTTCAAATCTGAAACTGAAATATATTTTAGAATACTAGAACTGAAATTATTTTGATTTTAAAAGCCAAATAAACAATGAACATGCTAGCAATTCGAATAAGAAAAATGGGTGTTAGAGAAATCACTTCTACCTTATGATGCTTTTTCCCCAAAGTTTAGACAAGAGTTCCCAATGTACAAGCACCAAGAAAATCATCCAAGATGAATCCCTAAACCAAGAACTTCTCACACACAAGAGGGAAAAGAAAGGTGAGAAGGGGTGCCAAGAAGAGGGCTTAGAAAACAAGAAGAAATCTCAACTCTTGTTTCTTGGATGAGATGAATTGTGAGGGGGGTTTATATAGAGTTCAAAATGGTAGAGAATGACAAGTTTGTGGTGTTCTCTGTAACACCTAAACCCCCATATCTTTTAAGCAATGTACACGGCCACAGTGGACTTAACAAACGGCGGGTCGGGCCGGTGCTACATTACAAGTGACACACACTTGTTCTTTTCTTTTCAATATCTCGTGTCTTTATATAAAAATTGAAGAATACAAAATTTTCAATAAAATCAAGGCAAATTAAAATAGATAAAAAAAATTCAAACTATTTTATTCATAATAGAATTTGAAAGTACTAAACTCTTTAAAAAGAACTAATAGTTGTAGCGGAAGACTTCAAAATACTTTTCAGTAGAAAAACATAAAAACTTTGGGCAACATGCCCTAAAAATTCTAAAAAATATAATACTGTAGACACTTTCTAAGAAATTATCTATATTTAACTGCTCCATGGTTTTCATGTTCCTGAAAAATAAGAAAGAAATGAGTGAGCACATAGCCCAATGGATCCTTTTCCAACAACCATCTTTCATATTCAAACTCATAACACAATCATAATTCAAACACTTGCAATCATTAGGCTTTTCAAACAACAATTTGTTCAAGTTGAGTTTCAGACCAAAAGGGCCTTTAATCCCTTGATGCTCTTAACTAAGTAAATAGGGCCCACTCGGCATCAACTTGTTAGTGGCACATGTCGACATCAACCCGTTACACATGTTGACCCACCAGTGGTACACGACTCTCAAGTACTTAGGTTTGAAAATCATATGACCTAACTCATATGAAAAGAACATCCATAGTGTCACCTTGACCACTATGATGGTACGTGGTTATTATCACCATTGTCTCAGCTTAATTCTCATATCGTGATCTCATAAGATAAATTTTAGAATATGAAATCAAACCAAAATTCAGAATATGCACAATTAATTCATGAAACACTCATAAAATATACATCATACTTTAATTTAAAAGCCTAAGCATGATATTAATATGGCATAGATGATATAATTGCTCAAACATAAATCAAAACTGGAAATTGAAATAAACTTTTAAAATTTTGAAACTGAAATTGAAAATCTTTAAATTCAGTGAAACACACTAACAATGAGCATGCCATGAATTTAAATAAGAACAGAAGGGTATTCTAGAAATCACTTCCATCTTGTGACGCTTTCTTCCGAAATTTTGGCAGCAATTCCTCCCATGTATTAATGCCAATAAAGATCGCCCAACTTAATTCTTCAATTCGAGAGAAGAACTTCTCACACACTGTAACACCCCAACCCCCGCATTCTTTGATTTGAACGTTGGACTTAACCACCATTCCTTTTGATGGTGGACTTAACCAATTGGCAGGTTGGGTCATGTTACTTTACAAGTGACACACACTTGACTTTCTTTTTTTCAATACCTCATGCCTTAAAATAAAATCAATAGTACAAATTCACATTTAATAAAATCAAGGCAATTAAAGATAAGGAAAAATTCAACTTCTTTCTTAATAAAAGAAAGTACATAACTTTGTAATGTAAACTAGTACATTGTTGATCAAATAAACTCATAATCTCAAAATAAAAATACTAACTTTCAGCGGAAGTCTTAATCAAAATTGGGCAACATGCCCTTACATTAAAAGGAAACTTTCAAGAGAATGAAAACTTGCTAAAACAAAAACTATC
>JAJIYU010007953.1:0-18536 GCA_030144865.1 Tinospora cordifolia | reverse complement strand
CTTTGAATGAGTTTTAAATGAAAAGTGCACCGAATGTCGAGGTCCGGGAGCGGGTTAGGGTATTGGATGCGGTAGAGCAATTAAGGCGAGTTGTGACCCTGATAGTGACCATCTAGCACAGAGTGCCTATTAAGGGGTTCTGTGGACCTACGATGATGGCGACGGCAATAAGTCCACGTTACTATGTAGCCTATAACAATAACCAGAAGACCAATTTTTGGGCTAAATGTGTTATTGCAGTAACCATAACACCTTATACTAGGCAGAATACACTACTATGGTAGTGCAAAATTTGATATGACTTGATATATTCTAGGATTTTTGGATTTTTGTTCCGCCTGGATTACCACGAACAACTATTACAGTAATGTGACTGAAAAAGACATCTTAAAGGGTGATGAATACTTTGAAATCTCAAATATAAATAGAAGAGTGCTTTAATCATTCGGGTGTCACTTAGCATCCATGATTCATTATAGATACATTCATTCTCTATTCATTGAAGATAATTCTAGAGGTCAAGAATGAGGTTTAGCAAAAGAACTAGAGCAAGGAACAAGGGAAGATATTCAAGTTTTTCTAAGTATGATTTCCAGTATTTATAATCTTTGTTTTTGTATTTTCTACGCTATGTCAAGCTAAACTCCTCATTCTAGAATATAATTTCAAGTGTGACAACTCTTAATTCTATGTTTTGATTAATCTATGTTGATGTTCTATTCTATATTTTGTGTTCTTAATGCTTTATATTTACTGGTCATATATAAGAAGATATTAGACTATTACTCTAACTCGAGAGAGAGGTTTAACGGTTTGATAATCAAGTTATAGACCTAAACAAATCAATGGACAAGAAGGTTGTTGATTTTATAAGAGATTGCACGTGAAAAATAAAATGTTATTGTGTTAGTTATTTTTTTGTACGCCTCAAGAGAGGGTATTAGGAACTTGACTAATAAGTGTTAAGGTAACCCAGGGGGGAGTTTTAATAACAAGTGCTATAACCAATAGAACCATGAGATAGATTAGTTAAGATAAGAGTTAAGGGGAATCACATGAGATTTTACTATCCTAGAACCTTAATCAATATAGTCTTCAAACTAGTTTTCTTTTCATTTAAATTTGAATATAGTTTACAACAATCACCTTGTTTTGTAGCCTTGATACAATTGAGATTAATAGTAGATTGGGCTTTGAGATTATTGTCTATAAATCGTTCCAGATAACAGAACAAATCAGCTCCTCACCGTGCAAATGAAGAGTACACCGGCCTCCAATTATCTAATTATCTATTCATTTTTATCTCATTCATTTTATAACAGGAATGTACCAACTAAGATTACCACAACAGCTAATCCTATGAGTCTGTTCCCTGAGATTACGACCAATAGAAATGCTTCTATGTCAATAACTTATTTAAATATGTAATTGAAATGTTAAAATACATCAAAATCATTTCATGAAATTCAAATAAGCATGAAATGCAATACATTATTTATTTAAATAAAAAAAGAAATTTTAATATAATATTAACGTCACACATTACACTGCAAGTAAGGATTACTTACCAAAACTAATGCTCAATTAGTTCATAATATCCAATAAAAATTTATCTCCACAGCACCAATAAAATCTTGTCACCAAAAAAATCAATTTATATGCATCAAATCAAATTTAACTAATTTAAATTTATTTTATAAATCATTTTCAAATTATTTACAACTCATATTCAATCAATATATTCATTTCATCCCATGTATTGATTGGTGCACATTAACCCAAATATGTTCAATAATCTTTAAGATTATTTTTTTGCTCATTTTTAAATAAGCAAGGAATAGACTCACAAGATAAAATAGTAGAAAATATTAAAAATAAGCTTTGTAATTGTATTTTTACTATTTTTTTTTAAAATTTGATAAATAACCCAATTATTTAATAACTCCCCAAAGTTTCAATTGATATCCAAAAATCATGAATTTGGTATTGATGGGTACATATTTTTGTTCTTTACATTTCTATGAGATCCAATCAAAGTTTTATTACGGTTTAACATAACAAAAGGCCCCAAAAGGTCATTCAACTTTAAATATTTATTTTGATGTCTGCAAGACAAACGAATAAAAATTAACAACATATTTGAGATCTAAGTATCACCAAGAGTGTATTGATATAATTTTTATTGAGTTTTACTCACGATAGGATAGCATCTCATTTTTAAGTACTACTATAAAACATTTCCTACAGTAAAAATTACATCCCTAGGACTGTAATACATGGCTTAACATTTTTGTAACAAAAATAAAGAGAAATGACTTACCTAAGTGTCAAATTCATCAAAAAAAAAAAAAAAATCAGATTTCCCTTTGCTTCACCATGCCCGTGCTTGTAACACTCCGTATTTTAATTAGACACGTAAATTAATTTAAATAAAAATAAATGAATATAAATATACGTATGTGTATGGAGTACGTGTTAATTATATACATGTATTAAAAATATACATTACATGTATAAATTCATTAAAGTAAATAGATGTGTAGAAATACACGTATTTGTACGGATTACGCGTGTACGTGCATGTTAATTTCGTAATTATATTAAAAATACACGTTACGTATATAAATTAATTAAACTAAATTATTTATTAGAATAATAATAATTGTGGTGTAAAAGAAAAAAATAATAATGAAAAATGAAATAATAAAATAAAATGAAAAAAATGAAATAAGAAAAATAAAGAATTTAAGTGAAAGCAATTTAGATATCAAGTGGGTTAATATTATACAATTCATTTGGTTATATATGCATGTAATATAATGCGATATATGCATGCATGGTGTGTAGGTGACTTTAATTAGTTGATGTTGTTGTACGTGGTTGGTTGAGAGAATGAGATAGTTGGTAGATTTATATAATGAGAGGTTGCTCATTTTATAAAATGTATATGCAATAACGAGCCACAAACATGAGAATATATATTATTTATGGGTTACATGGAGGAATTAAATTGTGTTGCTTGGTTACCTGGAGGAATTAAATATAACTATTGATAGAGAAATGAAATTGGCAGCATATACATGGGTTAAAAGAGAGCGGCGGTGAATCTGGGTAGCTTATGTGGGCAACATATAAAGCACGTGAATTGGGCGGTGAGCAGCTTAGTTAGATTCTTCATTTGGTCTTCTTCATTTCTGCAACAACAGAGAAGATTTCGTTTTCTTCGTCATTTCAGCAACGCACAGGCAACGGAAACAAAATAGAAAACTCAGTTTTTCGTCAAATTCGACCATAGGTAAGCTTTTTCTTCAAATTCCAGTTACAAAAATGCTAATTAAGCTACGTACTGCAATCCTATCGGTGTAATTTTTAGTAAAATTGGTATTTTATAGCTATACCCAAAAAATGACTATTTTCCTACAGTGAGTAAAACTCAATAAAAAATATACCAAAACACTCATGGCGATAAATAGATTCCAGATATGTGGTTAGATTTTGGTTAGTTTATCCTATAGATTTTAAAATTAATACTCAAAGTTTCATAACTTTTAGATAAGCTTTTGGGTATGTTAAACCCAAATAAAACTCTGATTGAGACCTATAGAAATGTAGAGAACGAAAATACGTACCTATCGACATCAAAATTATGAATTTTGGATATCAATTAGAATTTTGGTGAACGATTTAGCAATGAGGTTATAAAGAAAAAAATATAAAAAAAATTACGAAAAATATGATTTAAAAGCCTATTTAAGTTATTTTCTACCGTAAAAATATTTTATATGAGCAGAAAATTAGTTTTATGATTATTGAGATTATTCAATTCAATGTGCATCAATACGTGAGGTCTAATGTGCGTGTATGATAAAAAATGAGAAATAAATACGTTAGAAATTTATTATAGAAATGAATTTGAATTTGATTGGTGTTTTTGAAATTATTTTTGATAAGATAATATTGGTGAATTGAGTATAGAGGTTAAAGTGGATACTGAAAATTGATTAACAATAATTTTGGTGAGTAATATTTATTTTTGGGTATTTCGGAGAATATTGTTTTTTGTCTAAAACTTATGATTTTTCTTAACCATGAATGGATGCACCTGATATGATATGAAATGATGGATTATATATTATTAAATTTTACAGTAAAGGTTGGAAAAGCCGGTTATTTACCAAAGAGTGAGTTACGTGCCAACGAGATTTAGTGTTGGTATTCAGTGAGTATTTCTTTATCTTTGTTATTTATATGGCATTGTAGATAAAAAAATGGTTTGAATGTAAGCATGTTATTGATATGAGCATATGTTGCATTTGATTTGGCTTTCATGAAATTTTATTTACATAGCAATGTGTTTTGGATCTGCAAGAGCAAATCTAAAATATGATATTGTTTCGATGGACTGAGCCATGGGGAATAATACTTCTTTATGTGATAATCATATGAGACTGAGCCATGAGAAGTATCAACTTTTTCCTATGTGATAATCCTCAAAATGAGTTGGAAATGGGGAGAATCAGAGTTGCAATCTACTTTTGTTGAGGCCAAACAAGAAGTGAGACCGACTCTAAATCTGGAAAGATAAGGAGATACATAATTGTTTTAAATGGAAGGATAAGGAAGTGCATGATTGTTTTAAATTAGCATGAGCACTATGTTAAATACATTTATGTATTTTGTAAATGAGTATGCTGAATTTGAATGTTTTATTTGATTTGAGAATTTGTATGTTTATATAAATGCATCTAAATGCCTTAGATAAAGAATATTCACTGGGCATGTTGTGGCTCACTTAATTTTTAACATTTCAGGAATAGATAAGAAAGGGAAGAAGCCCGCACAAGAAGCATAGTTGACTCTTCAGTCATTGCTGGGTGCGTAGGTTTAAGTATTTTGAGTGGGTTGTACTTTTGTATAATTATAATTATCACTGTATATGTAATATCATTAGAGGAATTTGGTTATGGTTACACTAGTTACTAGTGGATCTTTGTAAGTTATGAATTACGAGGTATGGTTGATGAAAACTTGTGGTTTAATATTACTTGTTGTAAATTGTGGATTGATAATGTGTTTATTAGGTGACGAATTTATTGGGATAAGTCAAAATTTTAGAGGAGACTTTGCCAAAATTTTTGTAGGGATATTGAATAGGATTAACTGTGAGAGGCTGATATAGTATTGTATACGTAGATGTAGCGTATATGGTATTATGTGCTGGTCGTGACGTCACTTTTGTGAAGTGGTTGCGACAATATTGGTATCATAGCCTAGAATTTTAAAAGCTTTAAAAGATAAAAGTCTTATATGATGTTATGGTTGCTTATATGGGTAGTTATATTGATAGTTAATTTAGGTTGACAAGTACCATGGATTTGATCTTGATAAAGTTTTATTTGCTTGTAAATTTCAGTGTTGAAGGGAAATATAAGCAAGATCAGCCATGGATCTTAATGAAAAGTTGAAAAAGACATTGGAAGCTATACTTGCCTCACAGCAACAGCAATAAGCATTGCTAGCTACTCTATTGGTACAAATGCAGGGTAACAGACCAGTTCCACAGAATGTGCTAGCGGAAGGGGAGCAGAGTAGTGCTAGTGTTCCTGTGAGAGGTAGAACTAAACCAGTTGTTGATCCGATTCCAGTCCAGGCTGATGTGGCAACACCGGTGGATCCTAATGTTGAGAAAGTAATGAATGCTTTCAAATATAGGGGTCCTATTGAGTTTCCAGGTGGACTTGATCTTGAAACTGCAGAAAGGTGGATGAATAGGATGGAAACCATCTTTGAGGATATGCAGGCTTCAGATGTAGAAAAGGTGAAATTGGCTAGATTCAAGTTGGTTTATAAAGTAGATGATTGGTGGAGACGGATGGCCACTAGAGGTGTGGAGATTAAGTCATGGACTAAGTTCAAAGAATTATTTTATGAAGAATTCTATCCCAGGTGTGAGAATGACAAGAAAAGAAATGAATTCATGCATCTTATACAGGGAAATATGACGGTAAGGGAGTATGAGCAGGAGTTCAACCGATTAGCTTTATTTGCTCCTGAGATGGTAGCTACAGATAAGCTCCGGATGCAACGGATTAGAGACGGGTATTGTGATCGCATCCGTGAGGGGCTGGCATTAGTAGGGGTACAGACTTATGAGCAAGCAACCAGACAAGATTAATTGTGAGATATTGAGTAGGGATATTGAGTAGGATTAACTGTGAGAGGCTGACATAGTATTGTATACGTAGATGTAGCGTATATGGTATTATGTGCAGGTCATGACGTCACTTTTATAAAGTGGATTGCGATAGTGCTCCTATTTTTGCTTGCCGTAAGATAAAAATGAAAGAGAGAAAAAACAAAATGCAACAATTGCCTCCACCGCGTGGTTTTATATTAAAAATAATTACATTTGTAACATATTTTAAGATACATAATTCCAAAACAAACTATCATATAGAACTTATTCCTATATAACCTTCTTTTTATTTACAATTATAACATATTTCAATATATATTTATAAATATAACCTAGGATAAGATTTTCTTCTTCTCTTTTTTTTTCTTTTTCCCTTTCTCGTAAAACCCACTTTATTTATTCATTACTTCCTGAATTTCTTTATAAATTACATTTTCTTATTCCATGTGACCTTTATGTACAATTATATGTACGTATATAATATATGCTTATACACACATACATCATGTCCATATGTATTGCAAATTATGGGTTGTTACACTACAGTGGTAGTCGAGTTATCGCGATAACGTGAAAGTGGTTTCATTTTTCAACTTTCGTACACAAAACTTGGTTACTGTGGTATTTCTCAACTCTACCACAGTACATAGGGGCAAAATAGACCAATCTATGTCTATTATGACCTCTGCACACACCATATATCACATAGACTTGAGCATCATTGTATTATAGTTTAAAACAATAAATATGCTTCAATATCTAAGAAAAACGGTATATAATCCTCGAAGGTTGAAGACTTAAGGACTGAGAATCGAGGGAGACAACACTCCGTAGATTGATGGTCAAGTGAGACATCATTCCTGAGATAGGGTTCAGAACAGGTAATGGGCCTTTGGGCATTACTTTCGATATTTCGAACCTAATGGGAAATACCGAGGAAGGTTCTTTCGATCTTAACGTCAACCTAAATAATTGAATTGTATGAAACAATTAATACCTGATAAGTGCTTGCATGTTTTATGTTTTGACAATTATAATGCCAAGATGTTTCGTATATGATCTACTGGGTTCTTGAGCTCACCCCACTTATTTCTTTTCAGGTAATCGCTAAAGGCACTGACATTGGCAAGTGAAGATCGTATCATTTTTGTAGTCGTGGTAGATCTCATTGTTGAAGTTGTGTAGGAGTAGAGTTTACTCATTTATCTTCAACTGTAGGGAAATGGACCCACTTGACATTTACTTTGTTGACTTACTTGTTGATGTCGATTATTGAGCCAAGTGGTTTCTATTCTATATGAATCTCGGCCGTGGAGCTAGCGTTTAAGTTATTGTTATTGATAAGTTGAATTATTTCATTTAGTGTATCGTCCCTATGTTGTTTATTCATGTGATAAATTATTGAATTGTTACTTTGATATATGAGGGGATGTGACCTGGTATAAATAAACCAAGAGATGATATTGGGAAATAGTAATATCCGGGTGCCCAGACAGTGAAAGCAGGAGTTACTGCATGCAGAGCAGGAGTGACTGTTCACTATAATATGAACATGTTTCTTGAGAGACGAAGGCACCCTGACAGTGGTGATCGTGATCAAATTCTGAGGCTAGGGTGTTACAAGGTTGGTATCAGAACTCAGCTAGTAGCTCATTGGAAAAAAGTAAATTGACACCCAAGCGTGGAGTTAGAGCTTATTTAATAGAACTAATGGGCAGAATGTCTAGACTTGGACAAAGTTGACTCAGATAAGAAGTCCATGGCTTAGATAATAGCCCAATAAGAAAGAGTGTTGAGTTTGACACTAAAAGTGGCTCAGAGCTTGGTTTGTAGCAATACTAAACAAATGTCAGAGCCTAAAATTTAGAGTACTGGATTAACTCTAAGGTATAGACTATGAACTGCTAGCCTTGTGGTGAACTATGCAGTAGTGATGTTGCATACTTAGGTTTAGTAGAAGACCTTAGGTATAGAATAGGGTGTTGTCAAGATGACACAGTGGATCATAAATAAAAGCTTTAGGGCATAAGCTAGAGACTAAAAATACGTGATAACGAAACACTTGTTTGTTCAAGACACAAGATCGAGAAGCTCATGTATCTTTGCTTTCTATGTGGTATGGGACGTGTAAGAATTGAAAAAAATGTAGGAAACCTAGACTTGGAGTTTGACGGACCATATTTGGTGAATGGTCGGTGACTTCGAAAGAACTTTTTTCCCTATACTTAGCTGGTATGGGATGGTTAAGTATAGTGGGGCTTGGGAAACCTTAGTTGTCGAGACATTTGTGAAAATATATAGGTGTAGTGAGATTTTTGGGTGGAAGTCTATGTCATTGGGCGAGGATGGTATGAGACGTTTGAACTCAGTGGCATGGATGGAAAGGAATTTCTCTACGCTAGCATGAAATTGTTTGATTGTATGCTTGATTGTTTGTGTGCATGTTTGTCTTTACATAGATTTTGAAATAAGCATGTCATGATTTTTAAACTTACTGAACCCAAATTCCAATACCCAAAAATATCAGAGGACTTAGAAGCATAAAACAATAGGCTACTGAATAAACGAGAACTTAGAGATATGAATTTAGAGTCATGATTTTCTTTGGGCAATTTATGATGACTGAATGGATCTTTGGTAACAGGAAATGGTTGGATCCAAGAGACAAGTTGTAAGAGCTACTGCAGCTGATCAGATTGAACCATAGGGGCAAGGGGCACAAACTAATCAGAGTGAGGCTTAGGTAGGGGCCATATTGACTCCTGAGTTCTGGATAGAGATTACTAGGAGGATGACATAACAGATTATGAAGGCATTGCCATTGCTACTGATACAGCCACAGGCAGTACCAAAGCCACAAGTATAGGCCCCACCCCATGAATAGATTCTGGTATAGTAATCGATGTCCATGCTGGAGGTTCTAGTCCATCAGAGGGCACAAGAAGACATTGAGGATAAGGTATAAAAGAAAATGTTGATGGAGTTACAGAAACTCCTCCTTTCGTAGTTTGATGGCATATCTGACAGCATGACAATTGATCACTGGTACCAGGAGCTCGATGAACGTCTGGATGTGTTAGGGGCGATAGGTTCCCATAGAGTTTTGATCGTCATCCATCAGTTTAAAGGACCAGCTAGGAATTGGGGGAGGACATTGAAGATAGATCCGAACACTAAAGTTAAGCAGATGAGCTGGGAGGATTTTAAGGAAGTGTTTTATGAGTTCTTCCCAGAGGCTACGCTGAGAAAGATGTAGTCTGAGTTCGTTAGAATGACTTAGAGAAACATGATCATAGCAGAATATGAAACCAAGTTGACTAAATTGGTGAAATTCTCTCTGAACTAATCAGGGAAGAAAAAATGAAGGCCAATAGATTTGTGGAAGGTCTCAAGACCAAGATTTGATAGGTGATAATACCGATGACCTTGAAGACGTATTGGGACGTCATGGAGAAGGCACAATTACTGGAGGAAGAACTCAACTTCGAGCGAAAGTTGAGGAACAAGAACAAGAGGCTGAACAGTGGCACTAGTACTGGAGCAAAAACTCAACTTCAAGTAGAAGTTGAGGAATAAGAACATGAGGCTGAAAAATGGTAGATAGTTCCAAGGGAACCAGAAGAAATAGAATAAGAACAAGCAACAGAGGTATCATAATAATAACCGAGTAGACAAGCAGTTGGCTCGAAGAGAAGGAGATTGCTACAATTGTGGTTAGAAGGAACATCTTGCCAAGGATTGTTAGAATCGAGGGCCATAGAGGCAATACCAAAGTCAGAACCGAGGGCCAGAATGGACATCTTGCTAAGTTACATTGTTTAAAATAGAGTGAGGACTTTCAAAACATTACTAGAGGAGGACAATGGATCTAGAGAACCTACCAGAGATACCCATAGTACAGGAATATGCAGATGTATACCCAAACAATTTAACTGGACTACCACCACATAGACAGGTAGAGTTAAGATTGAACTGCATCCAGGAGCAAATCCTATAGCCATTGCTCCCTATAGAATGACACTAGTGGAGTTGATTGAACTCAAGACACAGCTAGATGAACTCCGCGAGAAGGGATTCATTCAATCTATTGAACCACCATGGGAGCCCCAGTGCTATTTGTAAAGAAGGACGAATCCATGAGACTGTGTATTGACTATAGAAAACTCAATTAAGTAACGATAAAGAATAAGTATCCATTACCCAAAATAGATGACCTATTAGATCAATTGGAGGGAGCCACTCACTTCTCCAAGATTGATCTTAGGTCACGGTACCATCAACTGAGGATCTGAGAGTTGGAAATACATAAGACATTCTTCAAAACTTGATATGGGCATTTCGAGTTCACAGTGATGTAGTTTGGTTTCACCATTGCATCGATTGGACCTAATGAACAAAGTCTTCAAACAATATCTGGATCAGTTTGTAGTGGTATTTGTGGAGGATATTCTAATCTGCTCCAGATCAGAGGCAAAATAGGTAGAACATTTAAGGATTGTGCTAAAAACATTAAGAATGAATGAATTATATGCTAAGTTTAGCAAGCGTGAGCTTTAGATGAAGAAAGTCAAGTTTCTTGGCCACATTGTTTTAGCTGAAGGAATATCAGTAAACTTAGACAAAGAAGAGGCAATGCCAGGCTAGAAACAACCTAAGAATGTAATAGAGATCATAAGTTTTTTAGGTTTGGCTGGATATTACTGTAAGTTTATCCAAAACTTCTTGAAGTTAGCTGGACCTATGACTAAACTAACCACGAAAGGAGAAAAGTTAAATTAGGATAAGAAGTGTGAGAAATCATTCCAAGAACTAAAGAAGAGGTTAACTTCAACTCGCTATATTAGTCACTCCTACACATGGGGTGAGGTATGTACTGTATACATATGCATCACATAATGGACTAGGTGTTGTGCTGATGCAAGAAGAAAATGTCATCGCTTATGCATCATGACAACTAAAAGTACATGAATAGAATTGTCTCACTCACAATTTGGAGTTAGTTGCAATTGTGTTTGCACTAAAGATCTAGAGGAATTACCTTTATGGAGAAGGATTCAACCTATTCTCTGATCATAAGAGCCTGAAGTACATCCATACCCAAAAGGAGCTGAACCTCAAACAACGGAGATGGATGGAGTTCCTAAAAGATTATGATTTTCAACTACACTACCATCCAGGAAAGACTATTGTTGTAGACGATGCCCTTAGCCAGAAATATAATAAGAAGGATGAGAAAAAGGGCAGATGTTCCAATTAATCAATAATTACAACTTGGGTGTAACTTCAGATAAGGAACAAGTGTATCTATACGCCATGATGTGCCAACAAGATAAGGGATGAACAGAAGTACTATAAGTAGATAATCGATCTGACAGAAGGTGTCAGACATGGCAAGCATCCTAATATTAGAATTGATACCAAAGGCACATTGAGACTGGGAGACAAAATATGTGTTCCAGAGAGTGGGAAGAGTAGAAGAACTAAACTAGAAGAAGCTCATTAGACTAAGTATATGATGCATCTAGGCGGTGATAAAATGTATTAGAACCTCAAGAAAACTTATTGGTGGAGAGGTATGAAAAGAGATATAACCAAGTATGTCTCTAAATACCTAACTTGTCAATGGGTAAAAGTAGAGCATGAATGGCATACTGGGATGTTACAACCACTCCTAATCCGAGAATGGAAGTGGTATAACATAGCCATCTACTTTGTTAGCAGCCTACCTTGGAATCAGAGGGGAGAAGACACATGGGTTATTGTTAATAGACTCATGAAGGTTGCTCACTTGCTGCCCATACGATCCACAGACCCAGTTAGGAAGCTTGGTGAACTCTATGTCAAGGAGGTAGTGAGGTTACATGGTGTGCTCAAGACCATAGTGCTAGATAGAGATTCCCGATTTACATCTCAATTATGGCAAAGCCTATAGAAAGAACTAGGTAGTAAACTCACCATGAGTACTACATTCCATCCTCAGACCGATGGACAGTCTAAGAGGATCATACAGACGCTAGAAGATATGTTGAGAGCCAGTGTCCTTGATTTCAAGGGAAATTAGACCAAATACTTGCATCCAACAGAATTCTCCGATAATAACAATTATTAGGTGTTAGTTGCACAATAGATTGACATTACTATAGGTGATTTATTGTATTTTATAGGAAATAAAGGGAAAATTAGACACATTTGTGCATAATTAGTGGAATGGGCATTCAGATTAGGGAATTGCATGTTTCATTGCATTTTAGCTGTGTTTTCATGTTTTATAGCACTTCTATGAGAAAATGATGTCTAGGGAAGGATTTTTAGTGTGGTGCAGGTTCAGGATGAAGCCAAGAGAGAATTGCATCATGTAGAGGCAAATAAAAGTAAAAATCAAAAGGGAAGCAACAAATTATCACGATCGGATAATCGACGACCGAGGTAGCCTAAAGAAGACAAAGAAAAGAAACAACACACTGGTTACTGTGGTCGGTGGTCCAGTGACTGTGATAACCAGAATGTGATCAGAACGTGAAACAAGTTGATTGGGGTCCACAGAATGGTGGAAATCTGAGTTTTTATTGAAGGACGATGTTGACCGCAGTAACACGATTAATTACTGGGTTTTTCATATTTTTAGGATTTCTTTTAGTGAGAGCCTATAAACAAAAAAGGGGATTAGAGTTTAAACATACCTAATTCAAGAAATCCTGACTATGACGGCTCAAGAAGAGAAAAACATTATTAAGCTAGTTAATAATGTTTTTCTCCTCTTGAGAGAAGGGATTGAAGATTTAGATCAAGCTTTGAGTATGTCTATCTTTATTCATTCATTTTCGATGTTTTCATTTAATTCAATGTTAAGCTAGTTAGTTTTAAATGTCTAAGATGTAAATCTCCAATGTATGAACCTGATATTTTTTTATTGAAGTAATTGATTTAAATACATTATTCTATATTGTGAGTGCTTAATGCTTGATGTTTATTGGCCATGAACATGATGAGTTCAAATCATTAAACTAACTCAAAAGAGACGTTTAATGGTAGGTTATCATAGTATAGACCTAGATTAGTTGATTGATCAAAGGGTTGTTAACTGTTTAGGGGGTCGCACAAGATTGCCAATTACACAGCATTAGGTTATTGATTAAGTGCTTCAGAAGAAGGTATTATGAGACAATACTAATAAAAATTGAGGTCCCTCGGGAGAGGGTTTCAATTACAGGTGCTATAACTCATATATTGCAAGAATTTCATGACAGGACATACAACAGATTGAACTATCTTAAACAATTTTTTCACATAGTTTTTAACAAACAAAATTTTACTGCTTTTGATAGTTTAGGTTCTTATCAGAAATTAAAAATTCAACCCTAATCAGAGTCTTGATAGAATGAAAGCTAACATTAAATTGGGATTTGAGATACTTAAGTAAATTCTATTCCCTGAGGATGATATTCGGTCTCACCGGTTATTACTAGTGTGATCCCGTATACTTGCGGGGTTGTCAACAAGTTTTTGGCGCCATTGCCAGGGAACGATGTTAATTATCTTAAAACCAATTGAACTTGATCTAGTTTTAATCAAGAAAATTTTATTTCTATTTTCACTTTTAATTGATTGCTTTCCAGATTTATTCAAATTCATTGAATACACTTGATCTTGTGTTTGATTTTGGTGTTTCAAGATTGCATGAGTAAATGTCTTTGTAACCCTTACAATCCAGATTTGTTCAAAACTATAAATCAAATTCGGTGGGAAGCTCAAGGGCGAGTACCAACTATGGCTGATAGTGGAGCTTCTGGTGTGGGAAACAATAGAAAAACACAACATAGGGAAGCACCCTTAAGAGTTTTCTTCAAACCAGTCCTAAATAATAATTTCTTCGGCATAGCAAGGACACCGATAAATGCAAATAACTTTGAACTGAAGCCATCCTTAATTACAATAGTGAAACAACAACAATTTGGAGGTTCATCAATCGAAGATCCTATGGCTCATCTCAATTCATTTATGGAGATTTGCGACATAGTCAAGATGAATGGAGTGATTAAAGACCAACTAAGGCTGAGGCTTTTCCCTTTCTCCTTAAAGGATAAGGCTAGAAGTTGGTTGCAAACCTTGCTTCGAGGACGTATAACAATATGGGAGGAAATGAGACAAAAATTTCTTCAAAAATACTTCACACCCACTAAAGTACATCAATTGTGGTGTACAATCAATTCTTTTAAGCAATCTGAGTTTGAATCACTGTATGAAGCTTGGGAAAGCTTCAAAAACTTATTGAGGCGGCCCACAACATAGATACCTCCTTGGCTTTGAATTCAGATGTTCTACAGCAGCCTCACACTATGAACTAGAACTTTGGGAGACTTTACAGCTGGAGGTTTACTGATGGGAAAATCTACCACTGATGCCACCCAACTTATTGAAGATATGGCAGCAAATGCATATGGTCATGGTACAGAGAGAGGAATAACCAAGAGAGTGGGGATTCATGAGGTTGATGAAATTAATGCTTTGCATGCCCAAATTGCAATGATGACTCATAAACTGAACTTGGTAGAAGAGAAGAATAGTAGCGGGCAATATCAGAATCAGCGAACTCAACATGTTTAATCAATTGCTAAAGCCAACAAGACATCTTATTCTGGAGAGGCTTCTATTGAACAACTGAATGCTATGAATGGAATCAATGGTTACCAAGGACCATCTGGGGGATATAATGTTTCAAAGTATTATCATCCGGGAGTTAGAAATCATGAGAACTTCTCATACTCAAACAACAAAAATGTTCAACTTCCACCTGGATTTGTGCCACAACAACCTTTATAGGACAAAAAGCCATCCTTGGAAGACAAGCTTGATGAAATGACGAACATGCACTCAAGGTTCTTTAATGAGCTAATAGGAAGGGTGGACAAGAATGATTGTAGAGTTTCTGGCATTGAGATCTAAATTGGAAACATGAATGCCACAGTTAAAAGCTTAGAAACTCAAGTGGGATAGTTGGCACAAATAGTGTCAAATCAACAGCGTAGCTCATTTCCAAGTGACACTCAAGTCAACCCAAAGGAGAGCTGCAAGGTGGTAATGACCAGAAGTGGGAAAGAGGTAGCAAGCCCACCCTATCCACCTAGGCCATCTGTTGAAGTTGAAGATGTTGATAGTTATGAAAAAGATGTTCCAAGGTAGCTAGCTATACAACATGAGGTGTCTCCTAAATCACAAGGGAAACCCAAGGGAATTATCATTCAAGATGGTAAGGTTTTAGAGCCTACAACATTGCCATTCCCTCAAAGGTTCCAAAAGAAGAAGTTGGATGAACAATTTGCCAAATTCCTGGACATGTTCAAGAAGATTCATATCAACATCCCCTTTGCAGAAGCTCTATAGCGAATGCCCAATTATGCAAGATTTATGAAGGAGATCATATCTAAAAAGAGGAAATTAGAAGGCTTTGAAACTGTAAACCTCACTGAAAAATGTAGTACAATCCTGCAGAAGAAATTTCCTCAGAAATTGAAAGATTCAGGTAGCTTTACTATACCATGCAACATTGGATCTGAAATCTTTGGGAAGTACTTTGTGATCTAGGGGCTAGCATAAATCTCATGCCCTTATTAGTGTGCAAGAGGTTGGGCATGTCAGAAATCAAGCCAACCACAGTTACTCTTCAGCTAGCAAACAAATCTTTGACATATCCAAAGGGTATTATTGAAGATGTCTTAATAAAGGTGGACAAATTCATATTTTCAGTTGACTTCGTGGTTTTGGACATAGAAGAAGACTGTGAGACACCACTTATCATTGGGAGACGTTCCTAGCTACAGGTCATGCACTGATAAATGTACATATGCGAGAGCTAACCTTGAGAGTAAATGAAGAAAAAGTGTTTTTCAATCTCTACAAAGTTATGAACTACCCCAATGACATGCATGAATACAAAAGGGTAGAAGTCATCAATTCTTGCATTGTTGAGGTTGTAGATGAATTGAGCTCCCAAGATGATTTGGTTGGATGTATTTCCTATTCAATTTCCTTTCCCCAACCTATGTCTGAAGATGAGAAGTTGATTGTGCTAGCCTTAGAAGCATGCCCACCAAAGCTTAACAGTTTACATGCTCCATTATCTGATGTTCATCAATCTGAAGATTTTTGAGATGTTTCTAGGGCCATTGATCTGAAACCACTTCCTGAACATTTGAAATATGCTTATTTGGATGAAACACAATCCTTACCAGTTATCATCTCCTCTTCATTAACCTTTGTCCAAGAAGAGAAGTTGTTGGAAGTTCTGAATGATCACAAGGCTCCTATCGGATGGATGACTGAAGATATAAAGGGTATAAGTCCAGCAATGTGCATGGATAAGATTTTAATGGAGGACTCGCATAAGCCTACAGTGGTGAAGAAAACTTAACAAAAACTTAACCCAATCATGAAGGAAGTGGTGAAGAAAGATGTAATAAAATGGTTGAATATAGACATTATTTATGTCATTTCAGATTCATAATGGGTTAGCCCCATCCATGTTGCACCTAAGAAAGGAGGGATCACTGTGGTCAGAAATGAGAAAGGAGAGACAATTGCTTCAAGGACAACTACTAGATGGTGTGTGTGCATTGATTATAGAAAACTGAATAAAGCCACCAGGAAGGATCATTTTCTTTTGCCCTTTGTGGATCAAATGCTAGATAAGATTGCTTAATATGACTTTTATTGTTTCTTAGATGGGTACTCCGGGTACAATCATATAGTCATTGCACCAGAGGATCAAGAGAAGACTACCTTCACTTGTTCATATGGGACTAATGCATTTCGGAGGATGTTGTTTGGTTTGTGCAATGCACCAGCCACCTTTTAGAGATATATGATGACAATTTTTGCAGTTATGATTGAAGACAATCCGGAGGTGTTTATGGATGATTTTTTTTTGTGTTTGGCGCTACATTTGACGGATGTTTGCTTAATCTGGAAAATTTCTCTCTCATTGTGAGGAAAAGAACTTAGTTCTCAATTGGGAAAAATTTTACTTCATGGTTCAGGATGACATTGTTTTGGGTCACAAAGTTTCTGTTAATGGTCTTGAGGTTGACCGGGCAAAAATCCAAGTCATTGAAAAGTTAGCACCCCCTACATCTGTTTGAGAAGTACATAATTTTTTTGGGCACACTAGTTTTTATTATAGATTTATTAAGAATTTCTCTCAAATCACTCGGCCATTATGCAGCTTGCTTGAGAAGGAAGTCGAATTCAACTTCACAGTTGAATCTGTTGAAGCCTTCAATACACTAAAGAGCTTGCTTGAGAAGGAAGTCGAATTCAACTTCACAGTTGAATCTGTTGAAGCCTTCAATACACTAAAGAAAGCTCTAATATCTGCTCCTATTATATCTACTCTAGTTTGGGGGAAAACTTTTGAGATAATGTGCGATGCTAGTGATTATGCTGTTGGAGCTGTATTGGGACAAAGATGTGGTAGGATGTTCAGAGCTATATATTATGCAAGTAAAATGCTAGATGATGCTCAAAAGAATTATACTACCATTGAAAAGGAGCTATTAGCTGTTGTCTTTGCATGTGACGAGTTTTGGTCATACATTATCGGTTCCCATGTCAAGGTCTTCACCGATCATGCTGTTATTCGTCAACTCTTCACAAAAAAGGATGCAAAGCCTAGACTGATAAGATGAATTTTGTTGTTGCAAGAGTTTGATATAGAGGTGATAGATAAAAAGGGTACAAAGAATGTTGTAGCAGATCACTTGTCTCGCCTATCCAATAAAGCAGCTCAGGAACCAAAGAATATAGTGGAATTTTTTCCTGATAAACACCTCTTGATTATCAGTGACAACGCACCATGGTACGTAGATCTTGCCAATTATAAGGCCACGGGCGCTACTCCACCAGATTTGTCCCACAACCACCTCAAGCACTTCATACATGAAGGCAAGTTCTATCTTTGGGATGATCCCTTTCTCTACTAGAGGTGCACTGATAAAGTGATTTGCCGCTGCAGTCCGAAAGTGGAATTTAGCAACGTTTTCTATGACTGCCATGCTTTACCCTATAGTGGTTATCGCAGCCATCAATGTACAACGAGGCGTGTTTTTAAGAGCAAATTTTATTGGCCAAGTATGTTGAAGGATTGTAACACCCCAGCCTCCCAAGTCCCATCTTCCACGTCATCTGACTGTTTAATTCTATTTGATCAAAAATCTTGGGATACGCGGGAGACGGACCCGTGCTACATTTTCTTCTTCTTAGACCCAAATGCATTAGGGTTCCCGTGTACATTAGTCTATGTACAAAAATAACATCATAGTAAAGAAGATCCTTCATATGTTCATTT
>JAJIYU010007952.1:0-18521 GCA_030144865.1 Tinospora cordifolia | reverse complement strand
TTGATACTTGGAATGCATATATATTAACACTTTGTTAATATTTTAATAAAAAGTTATTAATTAATTTAAAATTAGTCCGTTGCATGAGGACAAGATTTCTTATATGAATTCATCCCATGAACAGAAACAAGTTACAAATTACAATTTTTTTTTTTTTCCTATTGCCATCGTATATCAAACAAATTACTTGCAACTTGGAGACTTGGAGTCGGTCTAGAAAGTGAGCCCAGGTTGTCATATTTAGCGTACTTTCGACGAGTCAACAACGCGGGTTTGCAGGTTGTCATCCACAATGCAACATTCTTATTTGCCACGTCACATCAATTTTGGGTGGAGCATCCGCTATGCAAAACATTTCCTTTCAACCTCTTTTGAGCAATCAGCACACTTGGTTGATCTTCATCCTATTCAGACATCCTTCGGTATCGTTTGAACTTTGAAATGACCGCTAAGAAATACATTTGTTTGCGAATCAAGAGATTGTTTGACGGTTCGGCACCTCTCCGGTGCAGCTTTTTTCTACACAACTCCAGACGGCGCGGTGCCCCCTTCCACCCCCCCCACCCACTTCCAAAAAAAAATAGAAATAAAAATTATATATATATATATTTAAGAGTACCTAACTTAATTACTTTTAGTTTCATGCTCTATGCTTCTTGCCCGTACCCATTCTCCTTTTTAATCCAAAAAATTAGATTGCAACTTTACAAAACCAAGCAAATTAATTTTTTATTTTTTATTTTTTGAAAAAAGAAGAAGAGAAAGACTGTAAAAGCAATAAAATTTTTGAGATGTAAAATTAAGAATATTTGGTTCACTATTAAATTATTTAAATATAAATAGATGGATATTAAAAAGAAAATAAAATAAGGGCATCAGCAATGGGGCACTCAATAGTCCCCTTCTGTATCAGATGGATGTTGTTAGGCGTCTGACACAGCAAAATTTCATTGAACGTTCAGTAAATTTTTTTTTACTTTTTTTTATTTTTTTAAATCAGGCGCTATAGTTACAGCGCTCAAAATTTTTGGGCGCTACAACTGCAACACTATATATATATATGTATATAATTATTTAAAGATAATTACTTTTTATAAATAAAAAAAATTATTTTAAGTTAAAGTAATTTTTTGAATTATTTTAAGTTAAATAATATATATATTTTTAAATAAATAAAAATATTTTATAATTTTTTAATAATTTTTAAAATTATTAAATAACTATTTAAAATATATATTGTAAAATGAATAATTTTTAAAATTATATATAATTATAAATAAATCGTTATTTTTGAAAATAAATAATATTTATAATTATTTAAATAACTATTTAAAATAAGGAATAGTAATATTTAAAATAAAATTTTAAAATATTTAATTATAAAAAATTTAATTTTTTATATAAATTAAAATAATTATTTATATTTTTAGTTTAAATATATATAATAGATATTTTTTAAAAAATTATATTTTATAAATAAAATAATATAATTAATAAATTTAATAATTTAATATAATTATATAATTTATATGTTTCGTCTAATAAATTTGTAATATTATAAGTAAAAATAAAATTTTTTGAGTGTCTGCTTCGTACATGCCCAAACACAATAAACCCTTGGTGAAAGGGAGAGATATGGCGGGAGAGCGGAGATTCCGCCCACGGATGAAGGCAGGAGAGACGCTGGGAAGGTGTCAGAGCGATTGATGACCTCACAATATGACACGTGGCACGAACACCTTGGATCACGGCCCGTGACGACTGTGCCTCACGTGTTTCGACTGCGAGGAATTTATACGGGACGGCTAGGCGTCAACATCCGTGGGCCTATTGATTTAGCAAACTCTTCGTCTACCGCAATCCAAATCACGTGGCATATTTTCTTTCTTTTTTTTCTTTTTTCATTCGCAATTAAGATCAGTTTTGAAAATAAAAAATGCTGAGATCGTCTGTGAATTTGCAGTGGATCAGAGTTGTACAAAAAAAAAAAAAAAAAAAAAAACCTTCATTGCATAAAAGAAATTTTCCAAGGGACAAAATGGTATTCTTGTGTAGATAACAATTGCATCATCTTTCAGTCAAAATACTTATTAATTCATAATATTTTTAAAACTATCATAACTTTTTCAGACTTCCATGATTCAAAGGGCACAAAAATTTTTTTCTTTTCTTTTTAATATATTTTATATTACTTAAATTAAAGTTAAAATTAAAATTTATAATCATTTAAAATTTGATTTGATTGATCAATTGATGCATTGATGGATCAACACATACATTGTCGGTTAAGAGTTTGATCAATGTATTGCTTTATTTTAACACCAATTTTTAATAATTTAAACTACATCAAAAAGATTAAAAAAAAACGATCTATAGACGTATGCTTTGAATGCCTTTTTAATGACTCTTGATGAGTCATCAATGACTTTCCCTTGTGAATGGAAAGTCACTTAGGTAGTGTTGAGGAGACTATCAATTGCTAACATAGCTTGAAGTCCATCTATTTAAAATAAAATTTAAATGATTACAACTTTTTTTATTTAGTTATTAATTTAAATAATTTAATACATATTGAAATAAAAAAACCTGTCCAGTGTCTTTTAAATCATTTGAATTTGAGGTAGAATAAAAAAAAAAAGTTATTGCATTCCTAAAAGGTTATTCATTCTTAAATATTATTATCAAGAGATAAAGCAGTCGTTAAAAAAAAAAAAAAAAAAAAAACTTTAACAATTATCATTGGTACGTAGTCACAAATTAAATGTACGTGTTACTGTTCGCACCAATGACTAAAAGTCTTGCAGAATTATTCCTTTTATTTTTATTTTTAATACTTTATTTTAATTTATGTTAACTTCATCCCCTGTGCGACTTCTTACAAGTGCATGCAATTGTTATCTTGCATTCCATAGATTATACAAATATAATCAACTATTCTTAGAGGTGAAAATAAAAATTCTTAACATTTGAAAAAGTATTTTTTGAAGAATTCCGAGTTTTCTTAAGAAATTGATAACGGAAAAGTTTTTATTTATTTTTAAAAAGGGAAAAAACGAAAAAAAAATCTGTAAAGGCACAATAAAAGACATGATCACCTTATTTTGCATATAGTAATTTTTTTTGAAAAATATTAGAAGTTTCATCTACAGAATATTTTACTAATATATTAATTTTGTCACTCTTAAAACAAATGTAATAATACTTTTATCATAATATTTTAACAATATATTAGTTTTATTATGATATAAACGCATGTAACAATGGTTCTTTTATTTGATTCGTTTTATTATCATTTTTCTTTGAGACGATTTTGTTAATACTTTTCCTCACAATACTAATTGAATCATTTTGAATAAAGAACAAGTTTTATTATTTTTAAATAATGCAATGATTATTGTTTTGATAAAGCTACTTTATTAGTTGAAATTTTTTATTATAGCATTCTATTTATTGGATAATCATAAGTATAATGACCATCGAATTCAATTTCAAATATATGTACTTACTGAAAATACACAAGTTGGTAATGGATAAAAAGATTTTAAGAAAAACATTATAGTATGATATTTGTATACTTTTAATAAAATAATAAATAAATATATTTTTGGAGAAATAAATGAAGTTCTAGGAAAAAATTGTTATAAAATGGTTTAGGATTTTTGGGAAATATATATATAAGAAAAAAAAAAGAGCAAAAAAAAGGAAAAAGGTGGCAGCTCAATTACGTGGTGTCCATTTCATATTGATCAAGAGAAGAGAAGTGGCGTATAGGGAGGTATGTGGCAACACCTTGGACTTCCAAAAGCAACCAACACTTTCGCTTCTTCATCAACTCCTTCATTTTACGGCACAAAATTTTTGCAGTTTTTTTTTTATCAACCACCTCACTTAAGACGCCTCTAACTCTCTCAATTCTTAGCCAAATAAAACAAAATTAGCCTTGTTGGAAAGAAGAGCTTGAGAGGAATAACATACTTGGGGATCAGTTGAAGAGGATAAAGGTTATAGAACAAGAAGTGAAGAGAACAAGGCTAATTAGTAAGGTATATTGTGTATCATTGAGTTAAATTTGATGTTTGATGACAAATTGGAATGAAATAATGGCATAATATTGATATACAACGTTTGTGTGCTGATTTATAATTGTTATATGAACTAAAAAGGATGCCAATGAATGCTTAAGAGACCACCCAAGCCATGATTAAAGGATTAAGAATGATGATAAAATCTGTGATGATACTCAGGTTTCCATACTTACCCAAAATTCAGGGTATAGAAGTATGGATAATGGCCCTACTTCAAGGTCTTGTAATGTAACAACCTAATAGACAAAGACAAACATACAACAACAAAATTTGTTGCTCACAAGGACTATAGTCCCCAAATTGGGACCATAGTCTTGAGTCTATGGAGGGGGGCCAATCGTGGGACCGTGGTCTGGTGTGGAGAGATCACGATCCTACATTCCCAAAATTCGTGAAATGAAAGCCTCATAAGTTTATGGTCTTGCGATAAAAATTCCTAAAATCTTGGCAAGACGTGCGATCGTGGTCCGAGATCACCGTCCTGCAATTAGGGCAGTCTTAAGACTGTGGTCCTGTGATTGAAACTGGAAATGGAAGCTTGAGGGACCGCGTAAATCCTAAGGTATTGACTAATCATATCTATACATAATACACGCAGAAACCCTAATCTCACATTCCCACAGTTGCTCATTGTCTTCATAGAAAACCCTAAGTGCATTAATGAAATCGTAGTTGTTGACCGCCCATTCCTCTTCTTCTCCACAAGTTCTCTGAAGCGAATTCACCAGGCTCCAACCTAACTAGCCTACAAACGAAGATTGGAGGAAGGCTACAAGAATTGTCAAAGTTTTGAATAGTTATGCTATTATAGGTAAGACACTAGTCTCATATGCAAAACAATGTTGTGGATCATCATTACTCAACGTTTGAGGTTTCACGATTGTCTTCCACTTATGACAGGCCCTAAATGCACTTATAACATTCCGGTGAGGCGAATGAATGGAGGAACTAACAGAACCTAGGTATAAAAATGTTTTATCAATTTAAATACATATTTGTGAATCTGTAACAAGCTCTAACATGTGGATTGAGCCCATGCTATATAGCATAGTATTAGCACCACTTATGAACGTAACTTGGATACAAACAAACGGAGAACGATTAACAAAGCGGTATAAAACACTTTTAACCACTGAAATAATCATAATTGAATCGTAAATGTGATATGTAAAAATTTCAAGTACGAGGAAAATGGGAAACATGCTCGGAATGTGATTTCTCGGAATACCTTGTGACTATCATAGTGCTGCACTTAACACACTGTGAGAATAACCTCGTTTTACCATGGTGAGCTGGGAGTATTGTGGTAGCACAATAAAAAAGTAGTTTATTAGACTTTTCGTGCACGACGTTGTAATCACTACAATATTTGATAGCTATGACCTATTTGCGTATCACATTACATGTAGATCACTTAATAATGGGTTTAGGGTTAAGAATAGTGAGAACACTTATACTGATGAAGATTTGCATGTTAAACTACTAGGTTGAGATTTATAACCATCGAGCCTCGAGGCAAAAGTTAGAACGCGAAGATTATAATAACAGGTTGAAGTGACTACCTAAACTCTTTCCTATTATTTTGGTAGAATATGAAACATGATTGTGTGTGTTCATTATTATTCATTGTTTAGAAGCATGCTAGGGATGTATACGTATCAAATGAATGCTTGTTTGCCTTTTTTGTGGATTCATAGAATGCAATACATCATGTGAATGTTTATTACGGTTCAAAATTCATGTTACGCATGCAATGTAATGATTATTATGTGTGATGTGACTATAAGCATGATAGATTGTTTATTGATATCATTTGCCATGTATTATGGATATTGAAATTGTGAAAATGCTTGTGGTTATTAATTTAAGATGATTAAGTAAATGAACCACATAGCAACACGGTGATGAGGATATTGTGGTCAAATCTGACATCATCGTAAGTATTCCTAGCCCTAGGCGAATCTCTTAGTGAAATGGGATTGAGAGTCTAAGTGAGACTTCCTAGGCGAATCTCTTAGTGAAATGGGATTGAGAGTCTGAGTGAGACTTCATTCCCTAGTTTGATGATCAAGTGTAACATCTTGAAAAGTTTATATTAAATTTGAATTTAGAAAATTATATAGAATTGACAAATGAGAATTGTGGTAAGTCTCAGTTTACCCAAATGAGAAATAAAAATCAATTAGTGGATTTTTGAGAAGAAAATATGTGAATATAATGCATAACATGGGATATCGTAGCAAAAAATACAAGGATATATATAATTTTTTATGAAAACAGGATTAGAAAGTCAATTGGGATCGAGATTTGACAAAAATTCGAAAAGAAAGCAAGAAATTCGGCTGAAAATTAAAAAAATAAACTTAAAATACATCATACGGTCTATAATTGATCTGGCAAAATCCAACGAATGGGATTAAAACCCAACCAAACGCCCGGGTGCACCGGATCACAAAATCCAATGGCTAGAGATTCGCGTACAAAACTCGAGGATGATTGTGCGGTCAGAACGTAATTCGTTGATCGCGAACTAAAATCTGCACACTGTGACCGAGGATCATCCGACGGTCGAGATCAAAGTCACGTTGGTTAATCGTAAATAGTGTTGCGCTCGAGGATCATTCGACAATTTAGATCAGAGCTGCGTTGGCTAATCGCGAATAGTGTTGCACCCGAGGATCATCCAACGGTCCAGATCGAAGTCGTTTTGGATTGATCGCGATCGTTGATGCGCTTGAGAAAAATCCAATGGTCCAAATTGAAGACTCTGATTTCTGTTAATTGATCCGAGATTAATTCGACGGTTGAGATTAAATGATCCGAAAATTAAAACAAAAATTACGAGAAAATTAACAAAAAATCATGAAAAAATTTGAAAAATCCAAAAATTAGGTTTTTAATTTCAAAAATTATTTCCAAAATCCAAAAAAATCCGAAAAATATTCATTTTGCTCCAAAAATTAGAAAGTACGAAATTAAGGAGAATTAAAGTGTTTTATTCAAAGAAAATCTCAAAAATTTCTAATTTTCTCCCTTTGGAAACCTATATAAACCCCTCTAGGCTCTCAATTTCATTCATTCCAAAAATAAAAGTTGAATTTTCCTCTTGTTTTCTCTAAGCCCTCTTCTTAGCACCACTTCCCATCTTCCCTTCTTGTGTATGTGAGAAATTCTTCTCTCGAATTGGGGAATTAAGTTGGGCGATCTTTATTAGTATTAGTACATGGGGGGAATTGCTATTGAAATTTCGAAAGAAAATGTCGCAAGGTGAAAGTGATTTCTAGAACACCCTTTTGTTCTTATATATTATGGCATACTCATTGTTTGTGTGTTTTTCACTAAAATTAAAGATTTTTAATTTTAGTTTTAGAATTTAAAAGTTTATTTCAGTTTTTTAGTTTTGATTCATGTTTGAGCAATCATATCATCGATGCCATGTTAGTATCATGCTTAGGCTTTTAAATTAAAGTATGATGCATGTTTTATGAGTGTTTCATAAATTGACTGTGTAAATTCTGAATTTTTGTTTGATTTCATATTTTGAAGTTTATTTTATGAGATCATGATATGAGAATTAATCTAAGACGATGGTGATAATAACCACGTACCATTACAGTGGTCAAGGCGACACTGTGGATGTTCTTTTCATATGAGTTAGGTCATATGGTTTTCAAACCTAAGTACTTGAAGGTCGTGTACCACTGGAGGGTCACCATGTGTAACAAGTTGATGCCGACATATGCCACTAAGTTTTTGTGCTTTTCAACTGAAAAGTATTTTTGAAGTCTTCTGCTGTAATTATTAGTTCTTTTTGAAGAGTTTAATACTTTCAATTTCTATTATGAATAAAATAATTTGAATTTCTTTATCTCTTTTAATTTGCCTTGATGTTATTGAAAATTTTGTATTCTTGAATTTGATACAAAGGCACGAGATATTGAGAGGAAAAGAACAAGTGTGTGTCACTTGTAATGTAACATCGGCCCGACCCGCCATTTTGTTAAGTCCACTGTCAAGAGAACAGTGGTCATGTACACTGCTTAAAAGATACGGGGGTTGGGGTGTTACATCGAGTAAGACATCAACCCCGAGATAGGGTTTCGAATGTGTAATGGGCCTTTGGGCGTTACATTGAATACTCATTCAAAAAGAGAAACATGGCTCACCTTGTTTGTCCTTGTGCAAGACATGAAAACCCTCAATTCTTCTTTGCTTAGTATAGTTCTTCTTCCCCTTTTGCTTGCGAAACAGTTGAGAATGATTTGAGTGAGCTAAAGTTGTTGAGAACTCAGATGGAACCCAGAGAAATCAGAGTGAACCGATCTTTGGAAGAAATCACAAGCTCTGAGAGAGAGATGGAGGATTTTAGGGATTCCTACACAGGAATTTCTTTATATAGGTTTGCATTACTGAGGTCACCGACTGCGGTAACCAGTGCAAAACTTTATTTTTTTTCTATGTTTTTCTGTCATTACGCAATAATCACGTAAATGCGCGATTTTTGCACATTTTCTTGTGATTTCCAATTTTGTAACATTTTTTTATAATTATTCTAAATTTACTTATACATATTTCATGCAATCATAAGTTTAAAATACTATTTCTCATTTATTTATTTGATATTTAAATCATTGTAAAATATGTGACGATCTTATTTAATTTCAGGGTATTACATGATGCGCAGTGAAGTGTAGTTTAGTAGTAGACTTCCCTGAAGATGTTATCTCAATAATTAGTTAATATTATCTTTAGTTTGGTTCATATAGTCAAAGAGTCTCTTTTTATTTTATTCATTGAGTCATTACTTAAAACTTGGCCACGAAGCCAAAGTCTATTAACCAATATTGATGTGAATTAATTTATATTTAGTTATTTTATCATTCTAGGGTTTTAATATCAATTTAATGATTAGTTTAATTGCATATTCTTATGTGATTTAGTGGAATGTGACCTTGTGTGTCTAGCAGGTTATGTTATTGTTATAATGATGCCCCGAGTTCACGAACGTGAAATGTTGATGAAAATGAAATTGAACAAATACACATCTTTATGCATGAAAATATTATGATATTGTTTATAGTTTGAAAAATGGGTGTTACGACATCTTAGGATGAAACTTGACGAGTTCCACTAAAATACCAAAGATTAGCATTATTCTATAAAATCAATCCCACCTACAGAAACGAATCTCTACAATATGAAAATTCTACATTATCTTAATTGATAAACTTATTTAATTTTTTTAATAAGCTTATTTACTTCCCTAAATTGTATCATAAGGGGGTGATGTCCTAAATAGATATTACTTATGTAATGCAAATGTAAACTCTAACTCATGTCAAATTTATAAACCCAAACTCGACCTCTTTTGTAATCGTGTTATAATCGTATAGCTATATACAACCTATTTAATCTTTTGTAACTAATTTTTAAAATTATTTTTTAAAAATATTAAAAAACACAAAACGTGAATAATTTATTAAAAGTAAATTAAATTAAATTTTTTAAAAAGAATTTAATAAAAAATTATATCATTAATATATTGATAAATATATTAATTTTAAATTGACTTATTTATAATTTATCTCTTAACTTATTTCTAATTATATTAAATATATTATTTTTAGGTTTACCTGATTAACCTGTTAATCATACAAAATTTAGTCATATTTAATCCTGTTTTGCATATTTAAATCTAAATTCATTTATGCTAAATTTGAGTTTAACATAAATAGATTTGAGTCAAACTAGGTTAAATAAAATAAAATATGACTATAATTCGTGTTATAAACAAGTTAATTTGTTAAAATAAAAAATGACATTTTTAACAAAATTATAGATAAGTTAAAATACTTGCTATAAATTAGTTAAATTTAAAATTAATATATTGATGATATAATTTTTTATTATTTTTTTAAAATATATATTTTTAAAATTTTTTAAAATATTTATGTTTTATATTTGTATTCAATATATTTTTATAAAATATAATTTAAAAAATAAGCTGCAAAAAGTTAAATACGTTATATATACACGATTATGACATAATTAATAAATAATTCAAGTTTAATTTGCGAATTTGCCACGATTAATAAATAAATCAAATTTGAGTTTGCAATACATGAGATAAACCCATTTATAACACAATTCGTTTATAATATGAAAATATAAATTGCCACCTTTAGATTCATAATTATGAAGTTGACAATAGCAAAAACCGAATAACACAAATCAAACTAAACCAAATAAATTTGATTCGATTTGGGAAATGAGTTTTAGTTTGATTTTAAATTACAAAAACTTAGATCGAAATTAATTTGGTATGATTTTAATTTTAGGTAAAATTCAAGCTGAATCGAATCATGAACACCTCAACTTGTAAGATAAAAGAAACAACAATTTTTTTTTTTTTTCCTTATTCCCTCAATTTTGTTTTATCCTTACTCTATATCTGACTTTTTTGAATTTACTGCTATTGTTTTCTCTTATGCCTGGGTTATTTTTTGCACCAACATGTAATATTATTTAATTTAACGTTAGAAGGTCATTCCAAATTATATCAATAAGTCAATAAATTTATTAATTAAAATACACCAACTAGATGCCTGCCGTGTGTACTACATATACATAAAATGGTTGGATAAGTTATTTCTACCTTTGGGTGCCTTAGACATCAATTTAGAAATAAAAATAAGTTACCATGTCCATTTTAGCTGCACCCTACTTTGATTAATTGATAGGGACATTCATGGAGTAAAATTAGTGTACGAGATTAAATGTGATAAATTTAAAAATTATCTTTTTTCTTTTATATTTAAGTTTCAGAGATAAAATTAAATTTAGATTATTTTTGTTTTATTTTTGTTCATTAACATTATTTTTGTTCTATCTTTTCGTAACATTATTTTTGTTCATTTTGTCATGTCTCATTTTAATTTAATTTAATTTAGTTTAATCTTATTTTATACCAATAATTCTATCATATCCTGGACAACAGAAGCACATTTAGTGTTTTAACGTCGAGTGTTCGGTAATATAGAAAATTGTTATTCAAAAAGCTAGAAGTATTTTTTTACCAGTGGTCGAGAAAATGTATTATTCTAAAAAATGATAAAAACTCTTTTTTTTTTTTTAAATATTTTTTCACATCGTATTTTAGTTTTTAGGGAGAACCAAAGGATGATGACTTAAAGCTTATTTCGCCACGTATGAATGTTTTCTAATGTCAAAATTAACGTTTTTTATCTGCAGCTTACTTTTATATGAAAATATCGATGAAAAATCATGCAATGCATCCACGTGTAAAGCAACACGCGCATCTGTGACGCTCTGCCAGTCACAAGGAGGTTGGCAATAAGTGAACCTTCTGTCCAAAGGACAGGCGATATACCCGAAATGCCATTTGATTCAGCTCATATTTAACAGAAAAGCCTAGCACAAGCCAAGCATCTCTAGGGTCATTTTGGACAATTAGCATCTCAAATGGAGGACTTGGTCTTCGCTTTACCCATACGAACGACAGAGCCTTTGATATCCGTGGAGGCTTTCACGGACCCAAAAAAAAAAAAAAAAAAAAAACACGAAAAAAACGAAAACAGATCTTACCGATGCAAAGCAAAAGAAAAAAAAAAGTGAGAAATAATCGAATTAACTTTTTCTTTTACAAATTTAGTTCTCTGCGTGTGAAAATTCAGGAAAAACGCATTTTTCTCAGATTTCACACGCGGAGAGGAGAAGAGGATGTTCAATAGATCATTAGTTTATTAACCAAAAGATTTAAAAAAGGAAAAAGAATCCAATTTTTTCTGTCTAATGGAGCCTCTGTAGATTAATTTCTTCCCACTCAGATCAAATTTCTCGAGATTTTCTTCCAATCATCAGTTATTCATATTGAAATTGGGGTTTCAGTAATTTCTTATTGATACAGAGCCTTTTCTTTGGGTTTTCTGGTCTGTTTGTGCATTTAATGGGTTGGTTGGTGAAAACACGGAAGGAGAGAAAAAAGGGCGTTTAAGTTTGGAAGAAATTTCTGAGATTTGTCATTAAAAAAAAAAAAAAACTTTTTCTTTTGTCTTCCTCATAATTTTTTTTTATTAAAACACATCGCTTTCAGTATTATTATTATTATTATTTTGACAGAGAGAGAGAGAGCTAGAGAGAGAGAGAGAGGGAGAGAACTTCATTCCAACAATCTGATATTGAAATTTGGAAACGAAATCGAAATTTAAGTGTAGGCTGTGAGCTAGCTGTGAGTATCCTGTATCTCCTCATCACGGTAAAGCTACATTTTGCAAGCTGTAAACGAATGGGATCTGTCTTTGGACTGTTCTCATCTCTTCCCCACAATTCCACCTGCACCTGCATTTTCTTTTTCTTTTTCATTTCTCTATCTCTCGCACTTACACCCCAACACACTCTATCTCTCTTGTAACCTATTACCCTGCATCTTGACGACGCGTTGAGCCTTAATTCTTCCACACGCGTCCCATTTCATCTCTCTCATTTCAGTCCCTTCCCTTCTTTTTTCCTCAGTTTCGGTGGTTTTCTCCCTTCTTTTTTCTATTTTTTTGGTTCTTTTTTTTTTCCCCTCTGTGAAATGCCATTGATGTTTGTTCAAACCAGCTGACATATAAGATCCGAGCTGAGAGAGAAGAGAGAAGTCCGGTTAAAAATCGGATTTTTCTAAGTGGGTCGTGGACAGATCGGAGAAGAAATGGCACCGTCGTTCCAATGGTGGAACAAGGGGGGCAGCCACAGAGGAACACCTGTTGTTGTCAAAATGGAAAACCCTAACTGGTCAATGCTCGAATTAGAGGGTCCTTCTGATGAAGATTTTCTTCCACCAACAGCGAATCGAAGCGGCCAGAAGGGAAGAGGGAAGAAGAATGCGAAGCAACTAACATGGGTGCTTCTTCTCAAAGCTCACAGAGCCGCAGGGTGCTTGACTTCAATAGCATCTGCGACATTTGGCCTTGCTTCTGCGATTCGCCGGCGTGTGGCTGCCGGAAGAACAGATTTGGAGATTGGGAACGAGGGTGGGATTGAGATAAACGAAAACCCTACGGTGAAGACGAGATTCTATTCTTGTATCAAGGTGTTTTTATGGCTGTCTTTATTGTTGTTAGGGTTTGAGGTTGCTGCTTACTTTCAAGGATGGCATTTTGGTGCCCCTCACTTACAATTACAGCGTCTTTGGTCTTCACATTTTGGTGTTTTAGGGTTGTTTGATTCCATGTATTCTAGATGGGTTCTCATGAGGGTGAAATATCTTGCTCCTCCTCTTCAGTTCCTTGCCAATGTCTGCATTGTTCTGTTCCTCATTCAGAGTGCTGATAGGTTAATTTTATGCTTGGGTTGCTTCTGGATCCGGTTTAAGAAGATCAAGCCTGTGCCGAAGCAGTCTGTATCTGATATTGAATCAGCTGAAGAGGGTTATTTCCCTATGGTTCTTGTGCAGATCCCTATGTGCAACGAGAAGGAGGTACTGTGTTAAGTTGTTGTTTTTTTTTCCCCTTATTTCTTTTTGTTGAAGATCTGTGCAAAATTATTGCTATTGTTGTGAAGATCATTTTGTTCTAATTTATGAACCCACGTTTTAGGTTTATCAGCAATCAATTGCTGCTGTGTGCAATTTGGACTGGCCAAAAGAAAACATTCTTATTCAAGTACTTGATGATTCTGATGATCCAACGACACAATTGTTGATCAAGGAGGAGGTTCATAAATGGCAGCAAGAAGGTGCCAATATTGTGTACAGGCACAGAGTTGTCAGAGATGGATACAAAGCTGGTAATCTGAAGTCGGCCATGAGTTGCAGCTATGTGAATGATTATGAGTTTGTTGTCATTTTTGATGCTGATTTCCAGCCCACCCCTGATTTTCTCAAGAGAACGGTTCCCCATTTTAAGGTCTGTGTGTTGTCATTTCTCATGGAATTATTATTATATTTTAAATAATGCCCTCATTGCTGATTTAGTCAAACATATTTTTTGTTTTTTTTTAATTGTAGCATAATGAAGAAATAGGACTGGTTCAGGCAAGGTGGTCATTTGTGAACAATGATGAGAATTTGCTCACGAGATTGCAAAACATAAACTTGTCATTCCATTTTGAGGTGGAGCAACAAGTGAATGGGATTTTCATCAATTTCTTTGGCTTTAATGGTACTGCTGGCGTTTGGAGGATAAAGGCATTGGAGGAGTCTGGTGGTTGGTTGGAAAGAACTACAGTTGAAGACATGGATGTGGCTGTCCGAGCTCATCTTCATGGTTGGAAGTTTATATTCCTCAATGATGTTGAGGTATGCCCACTGCTCTCCTTCTTGCCCATCTGCTTTTTGTTGTATTTCTACCAATGTCTGGCTAGATTATGATATGTTTCTTCCATGTTCAGTGCCAATGTGAACTGCCAGAATCATATGAAGCTTATCGGAAACAGCAGCACCGATGGCATTCTGGCCCAATGCAGTTGTTTCGCCTTTGTTTGCCTGACATTATTCGTTCCAAGGTAATCAAATTTAACACTTCATTTATTTATGATTTTTTGAAATATTGTTTCCATTATGCTGCTATCACAAATTTAAGTTAAAATTTTGATGGAGTGGTTCTTGCTAACAATGTTTCTTATTGCAATAAAATTTGATGATTGCAGATTAGCATTTGGAAGAAGGCCAATCTAATTTTCCTCTTCTTTCTCCTAAGAAAATTGATTCTTCCATTCTATTCATTCACCCTCTTCTGTATCATCCTTCCCATGACAATGTTTGTCCCGGAGGCCGAGCTTCCATCATGGGTCATCTGCTACATTCCAGCCGTTATGTCATTTCTGAATATCCTCCCATCACCGAAATCATTTCCCTTCATTGTACCTTATCTCCTATTTGAGAATACCATGTCTGTGACCAAGTTCAATGCCATGATCTCAGGTCTCTTCCAGCTTGGAAGTGCCTATGAGTGGGTTGTTACCAAGAAGTCAGGTCGCTCCTCTGAGGGTGATCTCATTTCGTTGGTTGAGAAAGAACCAAAGCAGCAGCAGCGTGGCAATTCAGTGCCAGATTTTGATGCCATGGAGAAGGAACAAGCTAGACTGGATAGGAAGCGAAAGCACAACAGAATGTACAGGAAGGAGCTTGCACTTGCATTCCTTCTCTTGACAGCCTCAGCCAGAAGTTTGCTTTCTGCGCAGGGTATACATTTCTACTTCCTGCTCTTTCAAGGGATATCATTCTTGCTGGTGGGTCTAGATCTTATTGGTGAACAGGTTGAATGAGTGGATCAATGAATAAAATGGCGAAGAAAAAAGGGAGTGGACATGGGTCAGATTTGGTCAACTGCTGGTTGAAGAGGGCAACTTCATGTTGGGAGGTGCTGTGCTTGCCATCCAATCCAATCTTAATGTGATGCCTCAACGCTGCATAGAGAAATGGAGAGAAAAGAAAAGATGTAGATAATGGGGCTGTTGTTTTAAGTTGTAAGTTGTGTTTTTTTTATTCTTTTGTCTTTGGGTTCTAATTCTTTTGTAAGAAAAAAAATTCATTTGTCTATCAAATAGGGAGTTTAGGAAGCCCAGGGTATTTATTCATAATTGTGGAAGAAGGCTATGGTTCAACAAGCCCTCTCAGTTCTTCCCCCCCCTCATTATATCAAAGATTCCAAACCCCATTCTCAATACAAGTTCCAATTCAACCGTCAGCCTTTTCGTTGTTTTTTCTTTAACTTTTGTTTTATTTTTTTCATTCCTCGTTGCTTCTTTCAGCTATAAGATGTAGTTGGTCTGGAAAACTTCTAATAGAAATCTGTGAAAACTAGAAAATGTAGAATTGTTTGTGTTAATAAAGAAAAAACTTTTTTGTCTGTTAATTTCGCAAAGCCAGGAGTATATTCTGCCATTATTAGAAGACAACTGTATGATTCTCTGCTGCACCTAGTATTACTTGAGCAGTCCGAATCAGAGAATGAAACACTGTAAAGCAATAATCTGAACTGTGGTTGCATGTATTGCAAATGTCATTCAAGACCCATTTGACTTAAGAAGAAAGTTCTTCATCCTCTCATTAGCAGCAACTAGCTCAGCCGTTATGCCTGGTTCATTGGCAGAATGTCCTGCATCTGGTACGATCTGTTATGTCATAAGCAAAAGAATGTCACTTCATCAGCTTCTTTCTTCTGTACAACCCAAGTGACATTTCTAGAGTCTTAAATCGGTGAATGCTAAACTCTAATAGACCTGACGTAGGCTGCCTGATGGAAAACAACGTGCTAACTGAATTTAAAAGGAATATAATTTAGATTCTGTCAAAAGGGTATACATCTGTTGTAGGATTGCGAGTGCCCCTAAGTTAAGATAGAGTGGATGCATAAGCAGTCCCTATTGCACTATAGTGCTAGAGGCAATTTGTGGTTAAGTCTTACCTTCAATTCAGCCTCTGGCCAAGCTTTATGAAGGTCCCATGCAGACATCATAGGGCAGCAGACGTCATACCGTCCCTGTATGATAAAATTACAGATGGTTTCAAGAGGATGCGATAGAATTTTTCTAATCATTTTTAATTTTAATTTTTTTTTTCTTTTTTGTTCGTTGATTGATTCCAGTTCATTTTTATCAGTGTTTAAGAAACAAAATTAAACTACACAAAAAGAAAAAAAAAATGTTATGAGAATTTTGACAGGAGCATAAGGAGTACAAGACTCTTCTTCAGACTAAAACTACATCTCCACATATTCCTGGTGCATGCATTCAATGAAAATAGATCATTTATTTTAAAACATCAAGGTCTAGTAATCAACTTACCTGCACAATCGTGGTGTTAATATGCCGAATCTTTTCAATATTATCCAACAGGAAAGAGTCTGAAGGAAAAAAACCCTTGTTCACAAAATAATGATTCTCTATCCTTGCAAAGGCCTGGATGTAGTAGTGGGACTGTGTCAAACAAAATCACTGTAGAACACAAATTTACAATTTACATAAAGAGAAAGGATAAACACACTCAAATTTTTTTTTTTTTTTTTAAAGATCAAAACTGTAAGCCTATAGATTTAGTTTATGCATGGTCAACAAATAATAATTTACCATAAATATTTAAATTTTCTTTGAATAATCACATTGCTGCAGAATTGAGATGTTTGCTTTACAGGGCATTAAAAAATATAGGCTAATCCTATCATGCGATAAGATGTAAAAATTTAAGTCATTCAACTAGGAGGAAAGTGTGCTGCAACTCGCAACTTTGAATCACAAATATTTAGGCTGAACTCTCAACTTAACTCAAGTTAACCTTTTTCCATCATTATGGTATTAGCAAGATAAATCAGCTTTCTTGGCTCTGCTCTATCAAGGTCTAAGATGACATCTACTTAGCAAGCACTGTACTGTCCCTAATAACTAGTTGGAATTTGAAAATGGTAACATGGAATCACTTTGTTTGCGAAAAAATTTTATAACTATCTTAAGCCAAACAATGATATTAAACAAATTAGAATTCAAGATGAAGAAGATATGCTAAAATGCGTAAGGATCTATGTCTTAGTCCCATGTGTAGCAACTTTTATGGTACCAATACTATGAACAAAAGAGGATAAACATCAACCATATAAAAATGATAGTGACTTTAGCTAATGTACTAGTGTTGATTCACAACCACATCTGGGACTATAGATACTGGCAAAACCAAGACTAACAGGAATATGAGATTAAGAAGGAAGAAAGGTCACCAATGAGAACATATCGTCATCTCCTCTTTTGATGGTCTCTTTGTTTGGAACGAGATGAGCAGTCATCATCTCCCATTTTGTCCATGCCCTCGCAGCTCTATACTGTTACCAGACGACGAATTTGTCAAACGAAAACCTAGTTTAGAAAAGAATATATTGTAAAATTAATAAAACATAGTCTTCATTGTTCGAAACTCAGATGTAACAAGCTTTCCATAGGAGACTAGCTGCTCCTTTGTTCAAATGCAATGAAATCCCTAACTCAAAGAAATTAATAAGGACGTTTTCATCAGATTATTAAACAAAAAAAATTTAGGTGAAAATCATGCTGCTACAACCAAAAATGAAAGTCATAATTCTACTTGATCACCATTCTTACAATTGACAACTCATGATGAATTATTGAGTAGATTACTTCTTTGATCATCTAACCCTTGTTCTCCATGATGCACAATAGTTAGAAATATAAGACAATTCTCAGCTATCCGATCACAAACATACTGAATCACACACTAAGCAACCTACCAATATTGATTGAGTTACACAACAAGAAACCCTTTTACGTATTTTACCATTTAGGCGATAGTTATAATCCTACGCACCGCCAAAGTAGTGGTAGATTAGATATTTGCCAAGCATCATAATCATGTTCATTTACTATGCCACTGATTCTGTCTGATATTATAAATGATTTACCATTTGGTTCTATTACATCTCCCTTTGA
>JAJIYU010007951.1:0-18532 GCA_030144865.1 Tinospora cordifolia | reverse complement strand
AATAGACAGCATTTGAGTTAGAAAATGACCATTTATGGTCCTTGTCCAAAGAAAAGGCAGAACAAAGATGTTGAGATTTATTCGTTGGGAGAAGAATATTACACTTGCAAAGAGATTTGTGAGATAATCAATGAAGACAGAAGTCCAAGACGTTGATGCCACTGCTCAAAAACATTCAAATTAGAGACCAAATTACTCATAAAAGCAGTGTCAAAGAAGGGATGCAATGCAAATTCAACTCTAGAGATTGGATATATAAAACTCTAATGTAAGAGAGACACTTACAAGCAAAATGTAATATAAATCACTATAAGAAAATAAATTACTAATACTCTTTTACACATGGAGAAAATAAAAGAAGCTCTCTCTCTTGAACTAAAAGAAATAGGAAAGAAGATGAAGAAAAAAAGATCGAAATGAGATGATTAAAGAAAAAAAGAAGGGTGTCAATTATATCTATCATCAGACAACTTGCAACTATGTGTTACCACAACCATTCTATGCTTTGGTAAATCATTGCAAACAACATTGAAATGTCATTGTTCACATTGACCATCTTTTCATAACTTTTTATAAGCAAGCATCTTTTTACAATTCAACACAAACATTCATTAAGGGCATGTTTGGTAACTCTACTTGATTACTATATAGTTCATTTCTTTTCTTACAAAAAATACCCCTAGTTTCAGTTTTAAATAAAAAACTGAAATGGTAACTTAATATATGTTAAGCAACTTCTGTTGTATTGATGTTGTAGAGTGTATAATGATAAATATATTGTATAAATATAAATAGCATAGTTTGACTTTAATCGAGGAGAAATTAAAAAAATAAAAATAAAAAAATATATATATATATAAAGGAAAAAGAAATTTTGAGATTTTTTTTATTATTTTTTTTCTAACAAAGGAATTATGCATTAATCACTACCACCAAAATTCTAACAAAAAGACGATATAGAATAAAAAGGAAAGAAAGAAAGAAAGAATGTGTTATATTCACGTTAGGTGTCACCACTCTTTTTTTTTTTTAACTACTTTTGTAATATACAATACAAGTGTATCACCAAAATATTTAATAGAGCTAGGCGTTAGCATAAAAAAGTCATTGACACCTATTACCCATAAGATATTTTTCTTTAAAATAATTTTAAAATTAACTTCAACTAGCACAAAATGATCATAAAATCTGTTAAACTGATTTAGATGCTTACGCCAAAGAGAGCAGGCTAAAATTAAGAAATATGTCAAATTAGTAGAGTTAAACTGAGCATATCTGAGTCAAATTGTAATTCACGCAAGCTAACCCATTCCATGTCTATGGTGGGGCGGCTGCACCAAACTTACTCCGATTAATTCAGTTTGGACGTTCCGTCACTTTGCTTTGCATCTAAGCTTTTCTGTATGCTACCATAGCTTACTTGAAAACCACAAGGAGCCATAAAAGTCCCCAATCCAACACGTTTGGTTTCCACGTTCAATGACAACATTTTAGGATATATTAACACGACACCTGGAAACAATTTACTCACGCATAGCACCTCTTAACCATTTTCTCTCCCAACACCGTGAATGAGTTGCAAGCAAATGTTATACCACTTTTTATTCTAGTCATAAAAATTTATTTGAAGGGTTTAGGGCTTCTCCAACCCAGCACCATTTTGACGTTGGGTTGGACGTTTTTGGAGCTAGGTTGCTCTAACCCAACCCCAAAACTAGTGCTGGGTTGGAGAACCCAGCACTAAAACCAGCGCCATGTTCGCAGTGGTAAACAGTGCCGTGCCATTTTGGTGTGACACTGGTGTATTATTATTTTTTATTTTTTGATTTTTAAAATAAATAATTTTGTTATTTTAGTTATAATTTTGATTAAAACTTTTGTTATTGAAATTTTGTAGTGTAATATTTATTATTAAAATTTTTGATTAAAAATTTATACCACTTTTAATTCTAATCATAAAAATTTATTTGAAGGGTTTAGGGCTTCTCTAACCCAGCATCATTTTGGCATTGGGTTGGATGTTTTTGGCGCTAGGTTGCTCCAATTCAGCCCCAAAACCAGTGCTAGGTTGCTCCAACCCAACACTAAAACCAGCCATGTTGGCGGTGGTAAACAGTGTCGTGCCATTTTGGTGTGGCACTGGTGTATTGTTTTTTTTATTTTTTGATTTTTAAAATAAATAATTTTGTTATTTTAGTTATAATTTTGATTAAAAATTTGTTATTAAAATAATTTATAAATTTTGTAGTGTATTATTTATTATCTATTTATTTATTAATAATTAAACGTAATATTAAATAAATATGTGAAATAAAATTTATGTATAAAAGTAAAATTTTTAAAAATAATAAAAAATAAAAAAAAGATAAAAAGAAATATTCTAAAAATATTTTTTTTGAAGTAAAAAATAGAGTAATGGGTTAGAAAAAAAATTACTATTTGACGTTGGAGTAACTTTAAAATAGAGTAAAAAATTAAGTTTTAGTTGAATGTGCCCTTTTCTAAATTTTGGGTCCATTGGTATTTAATATATGTTATAGTATAGTGTGCTATCCATTATTATTTACCCAACGATTTTAGTTTTGGGAAAGTGGTTTCTACGACGGTTGTAAGAATTTTAACAGCTTTTGAATGGTAACAACGGTCAACAGGTAAAACGCGAGGAAGATGGCGAGCATTAATGGCAGGTAACTCGTTCAAGCTTCACAGTTCACATAGGGATCGAGTTTAGGATTTTCGGGACCCTTCTCTCTTCTGCAAATTCAGCGAGACAGTCTCTGCTCCTTCTTTGCACAGCAATACCCGGACATTACACGCTGTTTAGTTTATTTTTTTCGTCTGCAAAGTCTCAGCGACAGTGCAGTACAAGGGATCGCGGGGTTTACTCCGCGAGATCTTCGCCAGATCATACAAGCTTTTAATTTTAAGAAATGGTGGCCAACGACCATAGTTCATAAATAATACTATGATTATAAACAACTTCATCGTCATAATGGAAGAATACTTATTAGAAGGAATTGAATGGCTCGGGTACCAAATTTGTAGTACAACTTCCAGAGGTAATGTAATTAAAGTAACGGGTTTTTCCTTTCTTCAATAATTAGATGGGAAATAATGCAAGCCTGTGTGAAGTTGTTGGGTCTCTTTTAATATTTCGAATTTGAAGCTGAAGTGGGGTTGGTTTGGTTATTGTAATAAAAGGCGTTTTCTTTACAGTTTCATTACTGGGCAAGTATCGGGGTGAGAAGGTCAAAGATGAAGTTCATGAAATTGGGTTCAAAGCCAGATACATTTCAAGTTGATGCCAATGGTTTCAGGTTTGGCTTATACCTTGCTAGCAACTTTGTGTGAAGATTTGCTAAACTAGAAGGAGTTTTCACATCATACCCTCTTTTCTTTTGGTGCTCTGAGCCTACAATTTTTGAATTTTGGTGAAGAAGTTGTACAGTACCACCTTCTTCGTACGGCTTACGTCTATGTCCATCTGTTATCTACAGAAGGCAGTGTAGTAGTAGTTCCATGGTGAATGAGAAGTGGAGTGGCCTATCTTGTTTATTTTCTGTTTTTGACTAACCTTATTGTTGCATCATCTATAGAAGAAATTACAGTGCTTTGAGTTTGAAACTGGAAACTCAGAACTTGCATCATGGTTCACAACTAAATGGAGCTGACCTTTAATTACTGATTTTCTTCATTGTGCTTCTTACTCAGTACTCACAAATTATGAGTTTTTTAGATGCCTTGTTACACTTAACCTATATTAGAGAGTGAATCTGCATTTTATTTATTATTTTTTGATTAGTCTGGAAGAAGGTGTTGGCTGAAAATAACAAGTTAAACAACTAATTTTTCATTTAAACCTTCTGGGCTGGAGACTATCTCCTTCTAATAACATGTTTTAATTCATAATTTCATTTTATTATTTGTCATTAGACATGGTGTAATTATTCATACTTCTATAGATATGTGGCATCTGAGCTAGCAACCGATATAATAATAAACGTTGGCGAAGTAAAATTTCGTCTGCATAAGGTATGCATTTCCCTTTGGCCTTTTTTAATAGTAAGTTTCTTATGTTGCTAATTGTGCCTAATTGCCTCATCTCCCTATACTTCAATTCACATGTTCTGTGTTTTCAGTTTCCTCTCCTTTCGAAGAGCAATCACTTGCAAAGGCTCATAACAAAAGCCAATGAAGAAAACACCAATGAAATTTACATGCCCGATTTCCCAGCTGGGCCAAAAGCCTTTGAGATTTGTGCAAAGTTCAGCTATGGTATGACTATCACTCTCAACGCTTGTAACGTTGTTGCAGCTCGATGTGCAGCAGAGTACCTCGAGATGACAGAGGACGTGGAGAAAGGAAACTTAATTTTGAAAACTCAAGTGTTTCTATACTCCAATATCTTCCAGAGCTGGAAGGATTCTATAATTGCACTTCAGGCCACCAAGCCTCTCCTACCCTGGTCTGAGGATCTTAAGATAGTTGGGAAATGTGTAGATTCAATTGCTTCAAAAGCTTCTCTTGATCCCTCATATGTCACCTGGTCCTATAAATATAGCAAGAAGAAAGCTGTGGCAGATTTAGTTCCCAAGGACTGGTGGGTCGAGGATATATGTAGCCTAGAAATCAACCTTTACAAGCAAGTGATAATTGCCATTAAGTCTAAAGAGAGAATTTCTATGAACACGATAGGGGATGCGCTCAAGGCTTATGCTGCTAGATGGTTGCCAAATTCTTTTAGTGCTTTAGCTTCCAATAGTAGTACCCAGAATTACCGCGTTTTAGTTGAAGTAATTATCTCATTGCTTCCATCTGATAATGTCGCATGCTGCTCTTGTAGTTTTCTATTGAAATTACTAAAAGTGGCAGTTCTGGTTAGTGCAAGTGATGCTTCACAGGAAGATCTGGTAAAGAGGATCAGCTTGCAGCTGGGAGAAGCATCAGCTAGTGATCTACTTATTCCAGCACAACTGCCCAACAAGACGATCTATAATGTCGGGCTTGTGCAGAACATCGTGAACCAGTTTGTGGCACGTTACAGCAAGAAACGCTCAGATAAATCTTTTACAGGACGCAATTCATGGCCAATTGTTGGTAAACTGATCGATAGGTATCTTGTGAAAATCTCCCAAGATCCAAAACTCCCGATTTCCTGTTTCATCGAGCTTGCTCAATCGATTCCTGAATCTGCAAGACCAATTCATGATGAATTATACAAGGCGATCGACATATTTCTAAAGGCAAGTCCTGCGATACACTGTTTTGCTACTTTTCAGTTCCATTGCATAGTCTTCTCTCTTCACGGATTAGTTTCATTAACACGTTTCCCAATTCGTAATTGCTTGATGTGTCAGGAACATCCAAGTTTAACAAAAGCTGAGAAGAAAAAAATATGCCGTTTGGTTGACGTCAAGAAGTTCACCCTACAAGCCCGCATGCATGCCGCGCAGAACGAGCACCTTCCAGTTCGGATGGTTCTTAAGGTGCTATTCTTTGAGCAGGTCAGGGCAGCTGCTGCGTTTATGAAAGGACCCCAAGACACTCCCAATGGGGATTCGTGTTCAGCAGCCACCGGTGAAGAAAATTGCAGAGAAAAGAAGTTGCTAAAGAAGGGAGTGGCAAAGGAAAAGGAAGAAGAAAGAGATGAGCAACTGCAAGAACAGGAGCACTGTTAAGACTGTTGGAGCTACGAGATGTTTTCGTGTTAGAAAAGCCCTTATTGAGTAAATCTTGGGAGGCAAATTCTCCCAGTTCCTCATCAATGAGGAGCTGAAGGGATACTGCCCTTGAAGGGTGGAGAAGGCTAAGCTTGGATTTTATTGTTGTAGATGAATTTGATTAGTTATTGGCTGGTGTGTCTCTCTGCTGGGCTATTCTTACCATATCATCCAAAGATTGAAAAAAAAAATGCTTTGGATTGAATTACAAATGCATTATCGACAATCTTCTAAACGAAGAATAAAATTCAAAATGTGCGAGATTGTTTGACTAGCCTGAGTCATAATTGCCTTTTGTTTAATCGAGCAACCGAGCGTTGCTTTGGACCAAACTGTGAAAAACTAGCATTCCACAAAGATATTTCACAAATTAGTACAACTGTTGCTTGACACTAGATTCTTTCCTTTTTATTAGGAATTAGTTATGAGATTTTTTTAGGTTTAGTCCTTTATTTGTATAACTAAATTAAGAGTTTGTCAGCTACTCTGTCAAACTAGTTAAAAAATTTAGGAAGTTTTTATTATAAATTAAATTGTAATCAAGCAATAATAATAGATGGACTTCAATTTTCTTCTTCTTATTTTCTTACTAATCGTTGAGTAATAATATTTTTCTTTTATTTGTTATATTTTTTTATCAAGTTTTTTTGTCTTTTAATTTGTGTTTTGGTATCGGAGGTGTTTGACATAAGTACTCAACCAAGATATAGAAGTGCTTCTTCTAATGTCTCTGCGTAAAAGTTTGTTGGCATCAATTATAATTAGCGGAAGATGTGTATGCAAATTTGTCTACAAGGACAAGATTTGCGGGATCTTATTGTTGGAATTAAAATGAAATTCTTAAAAAAGAGTGCCCATAATGCTAAATCGCAAAGAAAATGGATGATCAAGTTTAGGAAGGCTCCATTTGCTTTGTTGGCATCAATCAATAAAAAATACATTGACTCTGTTCCTAACTTGAAGCTGTCAAAGCAAGTGTGGGATATTGCAATATTTTGAGAAGGAACTAGTCGCTACAACTCAAGGTAATCTGTCAATTAGAAGTTAATTCTTGAAAGTTAAGAATTTGTGCGTGGAAATTTCATAATTAGATACAGAAGAGTCAGTCGCAACGCTCATATGCCTTTTGTATCTTCCATACAAAGGAGGGCGAATCAACCTTTGATCGTTGAGTTAGAGAATTTATTTTCATATCAAGAAGCTTTGATAAAACAAATGACATATCACACCAAGCTTCATTCTCAATCCTAGAATGTTTTCTATGTTAAAGATCAACAGAAAAAGGAAATCTTTTCTGAAGTCTTCTGCAAGTGATAAAACTAAGTCCAAAAGAGCAACATAAAAGAACTTCAAAGCCAAACCATATCAAGTCTAACAACTATGTGTCAAATTGCAAGGAGTACAAGCAAATGTTGTACATGAAAGTCATGTTTCTCAACAACCAAATTGGGAGCAAAACTTATCTATTGAAGTTGCTGGTCAATCCATAAAAGTGACCTCTGTTGTACACTGAAACAATGCACTTACAGGAGTTAATGCTTTTATTGACTAGCAAGGAATGAATTGTTGATTTTGGTTGTTCTCATCATGCAATTGGCCATACTACCCTCCTATCTAACGTTCATTCACATTATAGGATGGAGATTATCTTGACAGTCAATAATCCGATGCATCCTATGATGAAAGAAAGTCATGATAACTCAAGTTAAGGAGGGGTTTTTCTCACAAATTTTTATCATGTTCTCAACCTATAAAAAATCTCTCTTTAGTCTCTCAACTAGCGAATTCGAGAATGTACATTCTCTTTGGTCTGAATGATGTTAGACTTCTTTTAATCTATGGTGCATTTTTAATAATTGACCAACCAAATATATAAATTTCATTTCTTTATCAAGATATTTTTTTGGGTCATCTATGTTTTTGTCTTGGAGATATTCTTTTTTAGAAGGATCCTTCTAAAATTTGAGTATGACAAGGGCTTTAAGCTAAACCTTTAACAACAATTTAAGTTATCATTTATTGGTCACTAAGAATTTGTAAACGTAAACAATGGCCTCATTAGAAAAAAAAAAAAGAAACTTTTCTAAAAACACTTTTTGATTCCCTAAATAATAACTATAGAGGCAATTAAGAAAAACTGTTTGCCAAACACTATTAGAAGTTCTCTTTATCAATATATTATTGTAACAACCCTGTTTTTCTTTTCATTAAAAAAAAAAAAAAAGGAACCAATACCCTTATTAACTCCCTCCCATCCCTCACTTTTTTTTTCTTGAAGAAAAGGAAGGGGATTGGCGAGCCTTACAACTTAACCATTTTTTTGGTATTTTATTCAAAAAAGCTAATGTATTAATGAAAGTGTGATATAACTTATATTTTATATGATATACATATTCATATTCAATATAAAATTATAATTTTTGTGTGCACATGTCCATTAGGGACTAATCTAGAGTTTATGTACTTTAACAATATAATATTAATATTGTCTACAACTTAACTATCTTTAAGCCTAAATACAAGATTTTACCCAAAAAAAAATTACAAAAGTGATAAAGATGTGATTAGAGTTTGGGCACTTATATACAATTTGATGAACTTAGTAACATTTGATATCAAACTATTATTTTGGTTGATACATACCTAGCAAAAATAAACTAAATCAACGAATCCCTAATTCCAAATCAAACATAATATAATTATACAATATAATGCATAACCTTCAAATAAAGAGTAAAATTAAGTTTAACAATAACTTAATCAATATTTCTTCTGGACCAACATCCAAGTCGATTCTTTACTTTTTCACTATATATTCCTTAAGTTAGCTTTTGTACACTTCAAGACTAATCATTGTTTACAATTTATGTATAGTTTAAGCATTATTCTCTCAAAATTTAGAATAGTTTACCTGACCCCTTTCAACGGTGAGAGGAAAAATCCAACCCTTTTCTAAATTCTACAAAGTTACCCATCTATGACTGTTCTACTATTTAATTTACTTACATTGTTACGAACTAAATTGTTCAAACAAACTTTATAAAATTCTTTTTGCATGCAAAAGATGTCAAGAATGCTTCCTGAATCCCTTTAAAGAATTACTTCTACACTTTGTTCCAATCTCACTTGAGCGAGGAGTGAAGGAGACAGCAAAGCTCCGAAGAACAGCGAGAACAATGAATGTGGCGGCTTGCATTGGAGTGCTTCTTCCGTTCCCATTCTACTACTGGTTATGGACGTACCCCGATTCGTGGGTGAAGCTGTGCGGTAAAGGGCGAGACCCATCGAGAACGATGGCTCAGGTGTCTCATCTCTTAAAGCTTCTTCAGTTCATCTCCCTCTTCTCCGTTTCCTATTCTCTCTCTTGGCCTCCTCCTCTCTACTTTTACCCTCTCTTCATCTTTGGTCAGTTCCTTAACTTCAGGTAATTCCTCTTCTTTAAAAATCTTACCATATCTATTTACTTCTCTTTCAAATCAATTGCATTGGTGCGATTTGATTATTTTAGGGTTCATGTAGAATCATTTGTGAGTCTCTTCAACCTATCTCTGGCATATCTTCGTTGTATGAATTACGCAGGTTGTCTTAATTGTTCCGAACTCACAATTTCTTTAGATCATAAGGACTAGAAGGATTTTTCTCTGCGACGTTTCTTAATTTGTTGATGAGATGTTGAGTAGTTGAGTTTGGAAATGGTTTCAGTTTAATTCCATTTGAAAAGCTGTAATATTTTGCGATTTGTTGTAGAAAAATCTGATCCGATTTGTGAGCATTGGATTTATGGAAATCAAAACCAAATGATTTGTTGTGCTTGAATGTTATTTCACGATGACACGCTCCTTGGATGTAATTCTAGTCGTAGTGATTAATTTTTGTTCCTTTTGAGCTACAGGGTGTACCAGTTGCTCGGTGAAGCAGGTACTTATTATGGTGTGCGGTTTGGGAAGAGTATTCCTTGGGTAACAAAATTTCCATTTGGGTACATAAAAGATCCACAGTATGTAGGAAGCATCACGAGTCTTCTTGCTTGTTTACATTGGGTTCCCTTCCAATACATATTTCTATGGATATTAGGCTATGTTTTCATGATGTGGTTAGAGTCAAAGGAAGATCCATCTACAAGAGCCAAACCACTCTCATGACTTTTCCACTAGAAGCTAATCTAATTGAAGGTGATTTAGTTCCTAGCCTTCAAAATTTGTCCTAGATTAAGGAGGAGGAACATTTTGATATTCTCCCTGTTGTAAGAATCTGTTCTGCTAGAATTTTGTTAAATAAACAGGGAAATTCTGTTGCTTGACGTACTTCTAACAATGGTTTTAGTAATTATTCTTCCTTCTAGAGCAATAAGTAAGTCTCTATTGAACAAGCTACTCTGCAGGGATTTTTTTTTAAAGAAATTTGATAATCAACTTTGATTGAAGTTATTTGGAGTTGATACAGGTCTTAAATTTCCCAGAATTTGTGTTGCTTAATATAAGGAAATTTGTTCATTTGATGGGCTTTCAGGTGAAGAATGAAACTCTGCCAACTTCAAATGGTGGCATGGAACTAAATGCAATTAAGTACATGCATTTGTATAGGGCATCAATATATGCAACCTTACCTCCACTTGTGGAAGTGCCATTTTCAAATTCAAACTTGCGACTTCTTGGTGCCAATTGGACAACTTTTCTGTTGCCCCAAGGCCCATTCTTGGAGAAAAGTCTTTCTTAATAAAACCTAAAATTAATGGGAAATTATATATTCATGGATTTACATTTGGATGCACATTTAAATAAAATAAAGTTAATTTATGTCTCTAGACAAGAGCTAGGGACCCCTCAAAAATCTGGATTGCATTCTTTACAGCTTCAACATCTATATCAATCAATTTCCCTGTTTTAGATGAGATAATTACACATTTCTTCTCTTCCGCCTTGGGTACAAACAATCTCCCTTTTTCTTCAGAAGAAAATAGCGCAATACTGCAAAAAATAAAAAATTGATTTAGACTTACAATGCTTATATATCTTAGATGAAGTTTCCGTGATTGATCCTTGTGATTGTTATGTTGACTGATACATGAAACTTCTTCTATGATTCTCTAGGAAATCTAAATTGCTGGGAAGTGATTTATAGCTAATTTTGTAACTGAACAAAGGAGGTTGTTCAACCATTTGTATTTGGTCTGTATGCACTATTGTTTGAATTCTTCCATATTTTAGTTATCCAGGCTGAAGTCAATTGAGCTTTACCTTGGTTTATCTCGAGCATTTGCTAGTTGTATGGCTGCTGTATTAGTGGCCATTACTCCTATGGAGTCATTGATAAGAGCTGCCAGCTGATATGGATAATGAGCAACATCAATATTTCAGAACGACAATAGACAAAATGAAGCTTAATTCTCTCTCTCTTAAGAAAAAAAAAACTTTGGGATGAAGGGTGTCAGACCTGTCCAGGGGTGGTAATGAAGACAATGCTGGCATCATCACCAATGGTTTCCTCTACAACTTCCCTTTCCTTTTCATGTGGAATAACAAAGATAGGCCTGATACCCCTGATTCAACAGCATAAAAACTTCCATAAATGTGTTTGTTTTATGACTTGGTTTTCAATTAACCAATATAAACATTTAACATAATTTTGGATTTGCTTTCCATTCAATGATCTATTGTCTTGAGTCTGATTGTCCCATGCATACAAGGTGATCTGTCTTTGATTAGCATCATGAAGCATATGAACTAGATATGTTGTCAAAGCTAAGTTTCCAGTGACCTGACTATATATATGTATTAACCTGGGGTACAGTATGAGTAATGTAGGTGCAGCTGCATGATGGATGTTATAGGTATTGCTATGCCCAAATGAAGAAAATGGAGCCAACTTGGATTCTACAATGGAGAAGATAAGAAACATTTTAAAATAATAGAACGGTGGAAGCCATTTCATTCGGTTAATAGTTGACACCATGCAGTTTGGTAAAGATGTAGTTGAGTTAACCTTAGCATTCCTTCAAGAGAAATTTGCTTTCAAAAGAGTTGATGATTTAACAAGAATGTGTCTGTAGATAGAGCAGAGTGTATAAAAGGATATGAAGGGCGGATTCCATGACAAACTTTTTGTCCGAGGACAAAACATGGCTTAAGCCTTCATCTGACCAGTGGTTCGTACCTTATTCCTTTTGCTATTTCAGCCCATACTTCAATGGGTAGCAAGCTATCAGTATCCCCCCTTGACTGCATGGAGGCCTGTGAATCTGATTGTATACCATGAATGACTATGTACTTTCCTTTGTCTGCACCGGAACTCTTGTACTTTGTTTCCACAACTTCCTTTAGCTTCCTCAAAATTGACACTTTTAACGGAGGTATTGGTTGTCGTGGCACTCCAGGAGCTGGTCTTCCCAACCAATCAAGCATTTGGTTGTACCTAAAATGAAAAAGAAGTTATCTACATCTGATAAGAAAAACAGAGAAACTAGCAGAGGCTATTTACTCGTTGATAACCATTTGTTTGTTTAGAACTCACATGTGATAGCCTCCCTCAGATAGATTCAGCCCTTCTGGTGTAAATGTTTCAGATAACATTAGTCCAGCTCCTGCTGCATTTACATTTGGATAAATGTAGCTAACTCGATCCCTGGCTGTTGTCATGAACAAGAATGCAGCATGTCCTAGTCCTGCCAACTTTGTTGATAAGATCATGTCGTAGTACCTTCCCTGTCATGTACAAGAATTCTGTACTGTCATTCTATTCTCTGGCTTTTTTATATTTATTGTACTCATTGTGGGTGTGGAAATGTATACTAACCTTAAGAACTCCCAGCATGTCAGTGTACTCTGCTGGTTCAGGAAACTCCTCATCCAGATCGTATGCATTTGCCCACCTCACATTTTTATTCAATTCATACGTCTGTTTGCCTCTTGGAGTTGCTAACACATCAATTTGAACACCAGGGTACCTGTCCTTAATCAATTGAATTGTAGGGAAAAATAGGAGATTTTCATAAACGCCACCTGCAACCACGCAGCAACAGCGTCGAACATCCCCTCTCACCTTCAATCCTAGTGAAGCTATCTCAACATTGTATCCTTGAGGAAACTTGAGGAACCCATATGGGCTGTTGGGATTATCTGGTGGCCTCGGGTCTTCTTCTTGCTTCCCTTCTGTAAACAGCGAGCCATATTCCATTTCTGGGTCATCTCCAAAATCAAATGGGTCCAGCCATGGGTTCTTTTTCTTTGCATTGGTTGCAACCGTTGGTCTTCTGTTACATGAAGCTAGTTTCTCTGGCTGGGAGGAGGAGGAGGGAAAGACTAAGTTGGTGTGTGCTTGCGTTGAGGGAATTGAAGGTGAAGGCGATGAGAGGGAAAGTGAGATGGGTTTGTTGTGAAAAAGCAGCAGGGAAGTTGTAGTCATTGGAGTGATACTTCGGGTTGTTCTATTTCTGTTATTTTTGTGTTGTGTTTTGATTTTTGATTTCCTGGTCGTAGAGTTTTTGAGAGTTTTAGAAGAATGTAAGGTGTGGCTTTGGAATGAGTGGAAGGGGGATGGATAAAGTTCTAATTCCCTTTTTCTTGGCTCATCCTTTCAATATGGAAGACCCACCCAAGTGCCCACCTTTCTTTCTTTTTGTTTTTATTTTCCTAATAATTTGAATTGCAGTATTTAACAAACAAACTCATACTGATCTGATTATACTAAGACATCTAAACCATTGAATCTTTAATCATTTTAAAACTACATTCATCAACGGTGTATAGATAATGCTGCAGATTTTATTTTTCTTTTCAAGTCTCTTTAGCATTTCGCTAGTCAGAATTTAGAAGGGATTTATCTTTGGTTTTTTTTTACTTTGTGTCTAAAATTTAGAAATTACAAACTATCTTAAAAAAAAAACCAGAATAACGATATTTTTTTAGAACTAGTGATCGAGCTTGTAAGTTGCATATCATTGATAATTATGTTTAATTATTTGTGTTTTTACTTTAAATTTTTAAGTATTAACAAAAGCTTGAAGGATCCTAATCTAAATCAAGTGAGGTAATTATTATTATTATTCTATCACTTTTATTTTTAAGAAAAGAAAAACTCCTTGTGCCTGAAAAAGTAGAAATCAAATTCTAACCCTTGAGTTGGCTAATGTTTATATATATGTAATTTAAATAGTGTATCAAGAATTAAGTTTATTTGTTATATCTATCTTCAAATAAAATTTTAAAAATTAAAAATATAACCTGGTTCAATAATTGTTGATTATACTTTTCTTGATATAACAGCTTGTTACATTATTAGTTTATTACATTTTTTTTTCAGTACACTTTCTTTTTACTAGAAATTATATACACTTTAAAATTTAATAAATGAAACTCACAATTATATGAATTTTTTTATATTTTTAAATACAAAAAATTAAAAACATATTATATAAATTAATTTAAAATAAAAAACCCCCTCTCATGCTTGTTACAGCGAGTTACACGCTGATGTTCACGTAGGCCCTATTACACACACATTGAGGGTTGAACGGCAACGGATGAGTTTCACTTGCCATGCAAGCAAGATTTTGTACAAATTAAAATATATGTATGAAGTAATATTGTGTTTTTTTTTTGTTTTTTTTTTTGGCAAAACCATACACATAACAGGTAAGATTACATCATAACAACTGTCCCTTCTCAAAAGGCACACCGAAACATTTGCTCTACGTCCTGCCAGTGCCGACCTAATAATATCGGGGGCTCAGGGCAAAACGATAATTAGGGGCTCCAAAAATAATAGTTAAATTAATTTATAATTAATTTATAATTTTCTTAATTATATATATACATGGGTTCCTAAAAATAAGGGCCCCAAGGGCGACGGGGACCCAGGGCCGTCGCCCTTTGGGCCCCACCTCGGGGCCGGCCCTGCGTCCTACTTGGAACATAGTGATAGTGGGAGAGCGTCCTCCCACATTTTACTACACCCAGAAGACTAATTGAACTTAGCGAGGTTGTAAGCCATGTCGTTACACCTTCTGGGCACATCTTTCATGTCAATTGCCCTACTTGCTGCTACACTTTGAATATCAAATAGTAGAGGCTTGATCGTGGCCAATCCATCTAAAGAATTATCCAAGCAACGAATTACTATCTGAGCGTCCGACCTGAGAGATAGTTCGTTTACCCCTCCTACAGCCTCCATGCCAATTTTGATGGCCTTTGCCTCAGCTTCCTCTACTGATGAAGTAACGCCTAAGAATGTGCACCCAACTTTTACAATCCCATAGTCCTTGTTACATACTACCCATCCTGCAACCGATAGCTTGGATCTGGGGCATCTAGCGGCATCAGTGAACACACAAAAGGGGGTACTCCACCCAGCTGGTGATTTTGGTTCCACCTGGCTTCTCACCACATGTCTTCCAAGAACAGCTTGCGCATAATCTTGTATCTGTTTGAAAACTATCTCAATTGTTCTCCTCGGGGTAAGAAAAGCTTTGTTAAACGCCCCTTCATTTCCACTTTTCCATAGCCTCCACAACCCACAGGCAAACCATTGCCAAACAAGGTCATCGAAACCCCTTTTCCCAGTCCATTTAATTACATTAGCACAAGAGTCCTTGAAGGAATGTTTAGCTAATGCATTAGAATCCATATTGAGGGGGCATCCAAACCAAAACGTGCGGGCATAATCACAGTTAAAAAATATATGTGTACTGTTCTCCTCTTGGCGATGGCATAAATGACATACAATTGGGATACTGATACGCCTTCTTGCAAGCTCTGATGGTAGTGCTAGATAATTGTTACATGCCCTCCATAAGAAAAATTTTATCTTGTTCATTACCTTAAGACCTCATATCCACTTCCATACCTTCTGATCCACCTGCCTGTTGGATGATCTCGCCCCTGCCTCAAACTAATCATATCTCCTTTCTCTTGTCCAAAGATATCCACTCTTCACTGAATACTCCCCGTTCTTAGTGAAATTCCATATTAATTTATCCAGACATCCCTCCCTACTAAGAGGCATTTGTTTGATCATGTCCCCTTCTTCTCTACTGAACATTCTGCCTATGACACCCATATCCCACATGCATGTCTGTATATCTGCTAAGTCACGGGGGCAAGTGTAGTTTGCTGTTCTTGGGGAGGTTATCTTAAAAGTGATAGGCCTTGGTATCCATGGGTCTTCCCAGATGTTAATGGAATCCCACGAGCCTACCCTCCAACGAAGTCCCTTTTGCAACAGTTCCCTTCCCATTAATATGCTATGCCACCTCCATGATGGCCTCATCTCTGTGGCAGCTTTCAGAAAATTTGTGTTTGGAAAATACTTGGCTTTGAGAAGACGTCCTAGCATGCTTCTGGGTTGGGAGATGATTCTCCAGCATTGTTTGGCCAACAATGCTTTGTTCATTGCCTCCCCATCTCTTAAACCAATCCCTCCTTCTCTCTTAGGCTTGCACAGTTGAGCCCAATTACACCAGTGGATTCTTACTTTGTGATGCCCTGACCCCAACCAGAATTTAGCTATACTGCTGCTTAAATTTTTATATGCGCTTTTTGCCAACTTGAAACAAGACATATAGTAGTTTGGTGTAGCTTGGGCTATGCTTTTAATTAGGATTTCCTTTCCCGCAAGGCTGAGCAGTTTTTCCTCCCACCTGCCTATACTCTTCTCCACTTTTGAGATCAGTTTATTAAAAACTTTCTTTTTACTCCTGCCATATAGAATATCCACCCTTAGGTACATTCCAAAAGATTGGCACACTTGAATTTGCATAATCTATGCAAGATTCAGCGCCTCCTGCACAGGGATGGATGGACTGAACATGATTCCACTTTTCTCCTTGTTAATAATCTACCCAGATGCAGTGCAGTATGTATCTAAGATTTCAGCTAACATTGCCATATCCTCTTTTGCAGCCTTGTAGAAAAATAATGAATCATCAGCGAAGATGAGGTACTCGATATTTATATCTTGACCCCTTATCCTAAATCCTTTTAGAGCTCCTGCTTCCATGGCCTTCCTAATCATCCCAGATAGGAATTCAGTACACAAAATAAAGATATAGGGGGAGAGAGGGTCACCTTGCCTAATACCCCTGGTGGGTGTGATGGCTTTCGTGAGCCTGCCATTCACGATGACTTGACAAGTCACTGTATTTAGGCATGATTGAATCCACTGACACCAGGAAGGGGGAAATCCCATGAAAACCATCATCATATTCACAAAGTTCCATTCTAACCGGTCATAGGCCTTAGCCATGTCTGTTTTGATTATAGCTTCCCCTGCTCCCCTCTTCCATCCAATGATGGAATGAATGATTTCATGAGCAACCAATATACTTTCAGATATTTGTCTTCCTTTTACGACGACACTCTGCGCTGGCCCAATAAGACTCGGCATAACCTCTTTAAGTCTATTAACCATAGTCTTCGATATGATTTTATAGACTGTGTTACATAGACTTATAGGCCTAAATTCTCTAACCACTCTCGGATTTCTCTTATTCGAGATGAGGACTATGTTTGTTTTATTCCACTCGGGACTCATGATGTTAGAGGAAAAAAAATCCAAAACAGTCTGCATTAGCTGCCCTTTGGTGATGTCCCAAAAATCATGGAAAAAAACTTGCAGATATGCCATCAGGTCCAAGGGCCTTGGATGCCCCTATGTCGAACATTGCAGCTTCCACTTCTATCGGGTTGAAGGGGCATGAGTCTTTGAATTTCCTAGTCTGATAGTCTCTTATGAATAATGTTCTGTCGGAACTGGGATAGATCTACCTGGGAGGATGAAAAAAGACCATTAAAATGATCGGCTATGGTTGCTTGAATCTCGTCTTGATCTTCAGTCCACTCTCCTCTAACATTCATTAGCCCCGGTATGTAGTTGTTCCTTCTCCTTTGCTTCACCTTTTCATGAAAATACTTTGTGTTCCTGTCCCCACTTTGTAGCCATTCCACTTTAGCTCTTGTCTGCCAATACTCTTCTTCTAAGACCAATTACTCCTTCAATCTAACTTCTACATCTCTTAATTCAGTCGATTCTACTCCATTGTCATAGTGGTGGCTGATAACCCTTGTATAATGAGCCGCCATATGCTTTGAGTTGGCCTCCAGGGAGTTCTGCCGCCAACCTCGAACCCCCCTACGAGTTCTGTCTATACATTCTGACAGTGCTCCACTATTTCCAGCTATCTCCCTAAGCCAGCATTACTCTATGACCACCTGACATAGGCCAACATTGTGTTAAAAGGAGACTTTTACTGCCTTTTGTGATATCTGAGGGTTGACAACGATTGAAAAGTTATTGATGAGATTATGTAAAAGTGACCATTCATAGGATTAAAGGTGGCATCCTAACCAATTATAATGTGAATAAATTACATTATAATTATATTTATAATCATGTACTTGTATATAATATATTTAATTTTTTTTTAAATAATTTTTTATAAAAATATTAAAAATAAATTAAAAATTTTAAAAATTATATTTAAAAATAATATAATTTATATTTATAGATTAATAAATTAATTAATTCTAAATATACTTATTTATAGTTTATTTTTTTAACTTATTTATAATCGTGTTAAACGTATCATTTTCAGGTTTATCAAGTTAACCTGATTATGATTCATATTTAATGATATGAAATTGTATTTAATCCGTTCGTGTTAAACTTAAATGCAATAACTTTATGTTTTATTTGTGTCTATTTGTCATTGTTGCTTACTTTATGTGCACACTTTTAAATAGATAAAGAGATGCAAAAATGCATTCTTTATATGATGAATGAATATTATGCAACATAAATAAACCCTAGACATAAAGCAA
>JAJIYU010007950.1:0-18620 GCA_030144865.1 Tinospora cordifolia | reverse complement strand
TTGATAACTACTTTAGATGAGATCAAATCTTAAGGAAAACTCAAATGAAATCAAGGAACTCACCTTCAAATCGCCCTCAAGTCGTCTCCTCCAAACCCCAAGCTGTTTTAGGACGAAATGAGAAAGTTAGAGCTTGAAACGTATATATAGATCGCACACGGACCGCAGTCAGAGCTAGATAGTGGGCTCAGAAACCTTAGTTATCGAGACATTTGCAAAATTGTTTGGGTGCGGCATTGTTCTGGAAGAAAACTTAGGTGGAAGGGGTAGAGTGGTATGGGACACTTGAACCTGAAAGCTTAGGTGGAAGCTTGGAACCTTGTTGTGCTAGCTTGATTGTATGCTTGTGTGATATGCATGCTTTACTGTTTATTGCCTTGAGACCAAATCATGTACCCATGCATGAAAAGAACCTAGAAGAAAAACCTTTAGGCCACTGAACAAATTGAGAACCTAAAAACCAAATCTAGAGTCATGATAGTACGAATGTTTGATGAGACGAACACCGGCATTGAAAGGATAAACTAGGAAGAGTTCAAGGAGATCTTTTATGATAAGTTCTTCCCCAAGGCTACCCTAAGAAAGCTATAGGAAGACTCAAAGCCCTTGGGCATACCAACTTAGTCAAAACCAAACCACCTGATAGAACAACGCCCAAGTGAATGAGTATAAATTTCGATGACAAAATTCTTTTAAGGATGGTAGGTTGTAATATCGCAGAATTTTGTCAAAAAATTAAAAATAAATAAAATAAGTTAAGTAAATTAATTTCAAAGATTTTAAGAAATTTTTGGGTGCATATTGTGGGTTGGCACATGAAAAATAAAATATATTGGAGATATAATATAAATTAGGCAAATAAGACCTTAATTTGATAATTAGATGAAAATTTCAATTTAGTAGAATTAATTATGAAATTTAAACAGTTGCTTAAGAAATAAATAGAAATAAAGTACAAATACACATATAGGTTAATATGTGTATGAATAAGGTGTGTGTTAATACTACACATTATAGGAGTATGTACATAGAAAAATTTATATAATTAAATAAAATGTAGTATACATGTATTTATGAAAAGTAAATCAAACATTATGTAAATATTAATTTATAATTACATAAATTATTATCTGAAAATGAAATATGAAATAAATAAAAAATACATGGAAATAAAAAATGTAGATTATTTAATTATTGAAATTAAATATATTAAAGAAATAAAAAAATATCTAATAAATGCAATATTAAATAATTAGAAGGAGAAAATATTAGTAAGACCATAAAATAAAAGGATATATACAATAAACCATATCTACACAAATTAGGAAGTGGAATTGAGTTTATAATTGTCAAAACTCAGATATTAGAAGCTTTAGATGCTGATTTTGATAAGAGAAACTACATCCAACGGCCAGGATCGAATAATCTTCGTGATCTGCAATCCAACGGCCCAGATCAAGAGCACACACACACACATATATATATATATATGTGTGTGTGTGTGTGTGTGTGTGTGTGTGTGTGTGTGTGTGTCTGTTTGTATGTATGTATGTATATATGTATATATAATAAACGAATAATTCATGAATAATGTGAGAATAATTTCATAATAATGCGGGGACAAACGAATAATGCGCGCATATATATATATACATAAAATGTGTACCTTATTTATGACTGAATAATGCAAGTATAACAAACGAATATTTTATGTATAATGCGTCTGAATAGTAATATAATGTGAGAATAATTTCATAATAATGCAGGGATAAACAAATAATGTGCGCATATACTTTTGTAAGATATATTGACCAACATAACAATTTTTATACATGCATTATTCGATTGTTACTGCTATATATTTATACAGGCATTATTCAAATTTTATCGCTACATTATATCACATTTCGCTGGTGGTTATATATACAATTATTCACGCATTATTCGATCGTTATCCCTAGAATTTTATATGGGCATTATTCGATCTTTATCCCTACATTATACAACCTTTCACGGGTTATTTATACCATTATTCACCCATTATTCGTTCGTTATTGCTAGAATTTTATATACGTATTATTCAATATTTATTCCTACATTATACCACATTTCACATGTTATATATACTATATATATCATTCACTCAATATTTGATAGATATCCCTACACTTTTATATGTGCATTATTTTAGCATTATACCTACATTATACCACTATTCACGGGTTATACCATTATTCATGCATTATTTTATCGTTATTCGTACACCTTTATATGCACATTATTCGATCATTATGCCTACATTATACTGCCATTCACGGGTTATACCATTATTTACACATTATTCAATCGTTATTCCTGCCACTTTATACACACATTATCTGATCATTATGCCTACATTATACTGCCATTCATGGGTTCTACCATTATTTACGCATTATATTATAACGTAATCCATTTACAATGATTGAATAAACATTGTTATAGACGGCTATAAAGAGCGTTTACGAATGGGTGTTATAATAACTTACGTTCTTTCAACAACAGCCTACTAACGAACATTGTAGAAGGTGTCATTCGAGAATGAGCAGCTACGATTGTTGTAATAACATAGAATAACGTTTGTCTACTCGTTGTAATGGTTTTTTCAACAACATTACCAATGAACGTTGTTGTACACCTTTTACAAAAGCAATTTGATAACAGATATTTTATGAACGTTGTTGTATGCCTTCTTTTACAACGGTCGTTAATGCTCGTTGTCGAATTGACGTTGTTATATCATCAATTTCTTGTAGTGATTTTCGGACCTTACCCGTGTGAACTAGAAATGAAGTCAAAGTTCACATCTTGAGAAGACCCACAGTGATCCCTGTGGATTATTGGGCAAATACGTGGTTATAATCTCATTTAATATTTCATTAAATATAGCAATCAGATTAATAAACAAAAGATGAAATTTAGCATGTGAGTACAGTAATACATAACGTGGATCATGGTAGCACATAACATGCATATTTTTTCATGCAAACCTAAGCACGTGAGATCTAAGCATGGAATGTATGATTAATTTAAATAAGACATGCATATTCAAGCATAATCACACATGGATATCTTATTGAAATCAATATAATAAATCAAAAATTAGAAATCACTTCCACCTTGGTATTTCACCCTTCTGAAGTCTCAATTGAATTCATTTTAAAACTTTGCAATTGCTACCATGAAATTTTAGTAGCACTTCATTACTTCAACCCCAATCGCTATTTAGAACAACCCAATAAGAGAGAAATAACACTAAGAGCGAGGTAGAGAGAAAGAGAGAGAGAGAGCAAGAAGGACTTGTTAGTTTTTGTTTGGATGAAGGGAATGTGAGCAATAGGGGTCTTTATATAGCGTTTCAGGAGGTGAAAATTAGCAGGTTTCAGTGTTTACAGATTAGAAACTTGCTAATTCCTTTCGTTTTTGCACACAAGAGAGGGTGGCAATTAGGGTTTTGACATGGGCACAAAACTGTAATACCTTTTAATCTAGTACTGAATAATATAAAATGATTCAATTTCATTTGATCGAATTTGGGTGAGAAATAAAAATGATTCCATTTTAGAGATAAATTTAGTAGGTTCGAAATCCTCATTTAGTGACCCTTAAAACCTCAAAATGACTTGAAATTTCATGAGATGGCATGAACCGATCAACTAGACAACATAACCAAAGATTAGCTCAATTGGCAAAAATTAGGGTTTCATTTGCCTAATACCCTTCAGTGGAGTCCAAATTAGGAAAGTAAATGAAACGGGGATCTCCCTAGTCAAATGATGATCTGGAAATGTGTATTAGTTTATTATGAACATAAAAATATATGTCAAAGGCCTTAATTCTTAGTAAATAATGAGATATGAAATTTTATTAAATTCACGTTGAACCATAAATGTATGAACATCCCTAAGCATGCGCAAGCAACATAGGTGATCATTTTAGCATGACATAATCAGGTGTGCCACCTTATGTGATCATATACACCATGCTCTACACACTAAAATTGTTCCAAATAATTCAAATTAGAAGTTGCTGAAAAATGTTTCTAAATACCTTAAGAATAAGATTAGAAGTTTCTAATTCAAGAATAAAGGTTGTTGAAAAATGTTTCCAAATGCCCAAAGACCATGATTAGAAGTTTCTTATCCAAACTAGAAGACTGCCAAATCTTGTTGATTTGGTGTGCACAAGAAAATGAATCAATTACTAGAACATATTTGAAAGTTGTCTTGCTCACAATATCACAACTAGATTAATGTCTAAAAAAAGATTAGTAAGTATTCTAAATCCTTTTTGTGTTCACACATAAATAGAAAATCAAAGAAAGCTCATATCTTCTGTTCACACTAGGAATTGGAAACCGATTCAGCTCATTCTAAACTGTGTGCACACTCAATCTATACATTCCAAAACATCCCCATGGAAGAATGGAAAGATTTCCTAGTGTGAGCATGCCCAAACCCCCTTTGTGCTCTGTAACAACCGAGGCCCATCATGATAATATTATCCTACCTTAACCACCACTGACTGGGTGTAGGGTTTTGTTCTTGGCAAGACTAGAACCTGAGTCTCCCAAAAGCTCTTGGCACAATGAGACACCCTTGAATACACATTTAGCTCAAGAATCCCTCTGGATTCAAACTGATGTGGGATATTACAATCTACCCACCTTTGGGAGCAATCTCGTCCTCGAGATTCACACCTCCAGTACACACAGAGCGGCTCTGATACCATTTGTAACAACCAGAGATCACTACGTACTGATATTGTCCCCACCTTAGCCACTACTAAATGGGTGTAGGGTTTTGTTCTTCGCAAGACTCGAACCTAAGTCTCCCAAAAGTGTTTGGCATAATGAGACACCTCAAATACACATTTAGCTAGGAATCCCCCTGGAGTTGGATTGATGTGGGATATTACATGCTCACTCTAGTGTTGTTGAAAATCTATATAAACCCCCATTGTGCTAACTTCTCCTTCATTCCTAAGTAAAGAGTTGATACGTCCATCTTGGCTTGTTCTAGCCTTCTCCTTGGAAACCCCCTTAGTTTTGGAATGATCTTGAATTATTCTTAAGTGCTTTAGTGTTTTAATTGAGTATTCTTAAGTGTTCTTTAATTGAGTATTCTTGAGTGTTCTTGAGTTGTCTTCGAGTGCTAGACGTTTTGAAGAAGGGAAACTCTGCCAAAAATTTCAATGATCTTCAAACTAAGGTGAAAGTGATTTCTAGCTTTTACTTATTTATTTTAATTTGAATAAGTCATACATGTGTGATGATGCTTTGAAGTTGATTGTTTAGAAATATGTTTAATATGCATGCTTTATCTATTTGACATGCTATGAATATATATGTTATGCATGTTTAGAATTTAAGAATATTAATGCATGATATGTATGAACTATGCCATGAATGAATTTTTAATGATTCATGTTATGTACATGTTATATTGATAGTTTTATCTGATATTGTGTTGCATCACTAATAAAAGAATAAATAATGGTTATAACCACGTACTAGCATGATGATGAGCCGCATAGCGTCATCGTGTGTGTTCCACCCCAATCTGACTTGCCAGCTTTACCATTGATGATTTTGAACTAGGTTTTCAAGAACTGTCCCACCTCATAGATATTGGGGTTTGAGTTTCCAAGAATGATTTCTCTCCCAACAATGTGGAACACAGAGGTTAACCCCTTTCCGTAAACTCTAAACAAGAAATTTGTTTGAATCACCTAATGTACAAAAGTTTTTGATATGCTTAGTTTGTTTGAATTGAAATAATGATTTAAATGTTTAGAAATATCCACTGAGCTATGTGCTCACCTTCTTATTTTAATTTTTCATGAAATGGAACCCTTGAAGATGTATGAGACTAGCTAGGTTGCTTTTAAATTATAAAGTTTCTATTTTAAATGTAAGGGCATGTTGGCCCAACTTTTGAATTTCTGCTACTAGCTTTAATTAAAGAATTTTGCTGTAATAGTTCTTTTGAATTTAAAATGTTTTGTACTCTCTACTTTCTTAAATCAATAAAGATTTGAAAAGTTTTCTTTTATCTCTTGGGCAATTGCCTTAGTGAATGTTTTAAATAAATAAGATGTGAGATAAAAGAACTAGAATGTAAAGTTGCATATTGTAAATTTAATACTAGCCCAATCTGCCCTATGGATAAGTTCGCTAAGAATACAATGGATAAGTCCAATTGAAAGTCTCAGGGTTGGGGTGTTACAGAAACTCAATGTTTTTTGATGCAAGACCATGGTCCTCCATGAGAGGACCGCCATCTTGCTTTGCAAGACCGTGGTCGTGTGCTATATCCTTCTATTTCTCACTTTACTTCTGATTTTTTTCACTAAAACTTGTTTATCTCACAGTGTGGTCAAACAACTTGCTAACTTTCACAAACTTGAGTGTAATATGTTAAATAAACTTGCTAATTCTTGCAATTCTAATAAGTATATATATTGAAATGTCACAATGTATTTCTAAAACTCTTATTTATTGGATTTCAATACAAATTTCTAAAGTATTACACAAAATCACTATCATTCATATAAAAATCTAACAACGAATAGTACGCACAATCATCAGCATATAAAAATGCAATAGCCGAATATGCCATAAACTATGCCATGTTTTGAGGGTCTAGTATCTAAACTCGGTATCTTTGTTTCATTTTAAGGATCCTTTGTTCATACTGCCATTTTGAGTGGACATAACCATTGTCTAGGCCATGTTCTCATCATTGATGATCGTGGCCCACTAACTAGGTGGTAAAGTCATCACCCACGAACCAATAAAGTGTGTCATGCAACACTTTAAATATATCTGCAGAGTACACCAACGTACCACTCTTATCTCAAGATTATCATGATCCACTATTTGCACCTCGAAACCTCTCATCATTAGGCCAAGTAAGCACATCTAAAGATCTGTCAATCAGTCCTATCTCAGAGTTATCATGATTTAATGTCCGCACCTCAAAAGCTCTCCCCCTTAGGCCAGGTTGACACATGTGAAGATCCATCGATCGGCTCTATGTCAAAACTACCACAATCCAATATATGCAGCTCGGAACCTCTAGCCCTAAGGCAAGGTCGGCACAAATGAAGATTCATAAGCTTATCTCTACAAAATATGCAATGCATATATCACCCAATTATACAACAAACTACTCAAAAACTAATTCGACTGTCAACGTTCTCCTGGTCGATAGTCTCATGCCCCAATATCAAGCCGAATATCAAAAGCTTACATCGTTGACACATGTCTCACTTTTGGTATACGATAAGTAATCTCTTCTCAATTTTTTTAAGTTATAATAAATAAACAATTTTAATTATTTCCTATCTGATGCATTTTGACCCAAGTGAAGTATTAATGTTATATAACATTGTATATATAATAGTCATGCGCATTATTATATATATAACATTACTTAATGCATACATTCGTTATATAATCTCATATACATTTATTATTAATCTATTGATTACCTCAAATTATATAAATACAAATTTAATATAATTTTTGTGTATAGAGTCCATAATCTCATTCTTGACATTTTTGTACCCCTTAGTTAAAATTCATTATCAACACATATACCTCCTATGTGTCAACTTTCAATTACCATATAAATTCTTAGGGCCTACATAAGTATAATTAAGTTATATATTTCTATTCTACTCGATGATAGAAACACAATGATACTCATATTGTGCAATTTTACTCTAAGTGAAAATACACCATATTTTGGATCACACAATATACTATCACTTTTACTATAAACTACACTAGGAAAACTTGAATTCACAACTATGTTATATATTTTGCATTGAAAAGAGGCAAGATTAACTCACCAAAATGACAGATTTCTACAAAATAGCTGGTTTTTCTTTCCCTTTTCCCCTTCTTTTTCTTTTCCTTTTCTTCCCTTTTTCATTCCTTTTCTCTTGAATCTTTCTTCTTTTTCCCCCTTTTTTTCTTTCTCACAATTAGGGGTGGGTCCCACCCAAAAATCAAGATAATACTTTGACTCTACTTTCTCCTTATCTCTACATCTCATCACTATTTTTCCTTTTTTTTTCTCATAAATCAGCTCCTTTATCTTCCTTGTATACATTACATGTATGGGCAATATTAACTCATATGGAAAATTAGTTATATCATTTCATGTTATATAATTTTATTCATTTTTTTTGTCATCTAAATAAGCTCCCCATTATTAATATTTATTATTATTATTATTATTTATCTATTTTATTAACTAATGCATTTGTATTTTTGCTATTATACCTCATCAATGCATGCATTATTTATTTTATATAAATGTCACAATCATGTATTTAATTTATAATTCTTCAAGTAATACATAAAAATATATGTCGAAGCCAACGACTCAATGTCCAAAAATATGAGTCATTACAACCTAAGGTTCACATTGTTTGTTACTGGAGTCTAAGTTTCTTGAATTACATATGACTTTTCGTTCACATTCTCATTTCTTGAGTGTCACATCAATATCCTTCTTTTTTAAAAAAAAAATCCTACTTAGTTTTGTTGGTTCAATTATTAAATTTGATTGGGGGGTTCATTGTTTTTTTTTTCTTGGGGTTCTCATCCATAAATTTGATTGGAGGTTTTATTACTTCTCTTTAAGGTTCACATTGTGCATTCCATTACATCTCATTGAAGTTCTCATCATTTAATGTTCAAACTTTAGATCAAAATTAGAGAGAAAAAACATACAAAGTTGAATAAAAAGAGAGAAGTCATGAATGATTTTGTTCTAATGATGTTGAGTTCAAAATCTTGGGGCATTAGCTCAATTTTATTTTTGGAGTGATAACTTTCAAAAGCGCCCCACTATTCGCCTGTCCTCCAAATAGTCTATCTCAATATCTCCAACTTATTAATAAAATATCGCTAATATGGAGTTTTAGAAGATGGCAGTAATCATCAAGCTTCATACACAAAGTAGCAAAGATTCGCGAATGAATCGTTTGTAGGAAAGGGGGAAGATACAATAAAATAATGGGTATAAGTTGGTTGAAAAATTTCAAATGATATATCCATTCAATAATGGACATCAATACGCATCAACTCACAAAGAGCCCAATTTGCATATGTGATATAATTTTGAGTTAGATATTTGTTATTGAGATTATTTAATTTTATGTTGTTTAATTTTTATGTAAATAGGTTTATTATGGGTAATTTAGTTTTTAAGTTAAAAGTAATATCCTAGTTTAGTATTAAAAAACATAGGAAGACATTTTTGCGGATCTTTTTATTTACTAGCAGGTAGAAATCTTATGAAAATTTTTTAGTAGTATATGTAATCACCCTAAGTCTTATAATGTGTCCACATCAATATGAATATTTGAAAATTCTAAATAAATATAAAAATGATTGGAAACTTGTTTTCAATGATTGTCGTATGTTATTTAATCAAGATAAAATAAATTAGAACATTCAGATAGTTAGAAACGTGCAAAAATATCGAAATCGGGAACAATTATGCATAGACAGCGGTCCACATGGGTTCGACTATGGTCCGTGGTGAGAAAAATCTGGAAAAAGGGGAAAAACACATTGTAGACCATGGTCCTTATAGGCAACCGCGGTCATCAGTGAAAAAATCACAGAAAACAAAACTAGGTCACATGGTGACCGCGATCCATAAAGTGCCGATCGCGATCCATAAAGGGATGACCGTGGTCCATAAAGTGAAGACCGCGGTCCATGAAGAAAAATATGTTTGAGGACCGAGGTCCATCTATCTCCGACCACGGTCCGTGTGCAAGCTATATATATGTTTCAAGCTCTGATTTTCTCATTTTGCACTGAAACAGCTCAGGATTTGGAGAGGAGCGACAAGAGACGATTTGAAGGTGAGTTTTTTATTTCTTTCGAGTTTTCTTTAACGTATTGATATCATATTGAGTATCTATCAATGGTTAGTAAATCAAAATGATGAAGATCCGTTTAGGAGCTTGTGTTGTAGGTTTAGTGGCTAGAAACCAAGCCAAACGTGGTGAGCCCTTTTCATTTCATTGTATGTGTGTTTGGACACTAGTTTGGATGGATTTAGGATGGTTGTTTGGTGGTAGAAATGAAAGGATTGATTTGATTGAAAGGGAATCCCGTTTTTAAGGCTTAATCAAGGGGTTTTGGCAAATAAACAATGTAAACAACCATTCCTTAGTGGGTTTTAATGTTGAATGATTTTTGGGTGTCCAAAACACTAGATTCAAGTGTTAAACTGAAACGGAACTCGCAAGTATAGGGTACACATAGGAAATCCCACTATTGAGTGAGAAATTGTGTGTAGACCGTGGTCCACAAAGTACTGACCGTGGTCAATGGACTTGGATGTTGTTTTTGGAGTGTTTTGGGTACACTCTAAAGCACTGATTGATAATGGACCCTTAAGGTCGAGTTAGATGTGTATTAAAGGCCCAAAGTAATGTATCATTACCATCTAATGATGCAGATTGATGGTATTGGACTACTGTGCGAGGGGCGACGATCCAGCAGCGTTTCGTCGTATACAGGTGGGGTTTACTATCTCTTCCTCACTCTTTAGTATTATGCGGATGTAGGATACGAAATATGATTCATGTTTAAATTCCTGTACTTAGTACCATGCTAGGAATGTATGCCTTGGGTGGAATGATTGATATGATATCCTGATGATTGGTTACTCGTTTTCTAGTATTAGGATATTATGATTAGCTTGATGTTTGTTTGGTTTCTTTACTTTGGTTAGCATCTTCAATAAGCATGTTTGTATGTTGTGTGGAATGAAAACTATGATTCTGAAACTAAAGAACATTAAAGGTTTATTAAGAACTCCACGTACTAGGGCAATGACGGGCAATTACTGGCACATCACATTGAGGTTCTCCGGTTGTCCCAAGACGTCATCTTAGGTTTCCCCAACTAGGCCAAATTGCGAGCGGCCGTATGAGACCCTCGAATTTGGAAAGTAATGAGGATTTTTCCCTTGGTTTCAGTATCTTGTTGGGTCATGTTCTCAGAGGTAGACTTCTGTTTGATAAAGATGTCGTGCTTGATTGTGTTCAGGACCACAATTGGGATACTGAGGTTGGTTCACTCTTTCGGTTAATTCCTAATATCATATGGTAAATTCTTGTTATTAGAGTGCAACGGATAAACTGACTAAGTGTTTGAAATGCCCCTAATGATTTGAAACTGTTTGCATGTTTCGTATACTCGTTTGTATAATGCTATTAATGTGTAATGGAGATCCACTGGGCTTTCGAGCTCACCCCATTTTTATTTTATAGGTACTCGTGAGCCCAACGCTCAGTGAGGATGCAGACCAAAGACTGGAGGACTTGTAGAGAGAGAGAGAGTGATATATTTGTTAAACTGTCTCTTTGTTTTGTATAGTTTTACGATGTATATTTTGGATTTGGGCCGGAAGGTCATGTATCATATTTTTGTATATGTATATGTACAGGACTATTTTACCATCTTAAACACAGTTTTTATCTTAATTGATAAATTGATGATTTTTAGTTATGGCATTGTTAAATAGCGTTCAATGATTTAGAAAGATTTGATCTGAAAAGTGCTTCTGCTACTATTATCTTGATTTCTAGTATAAATATGATTTTGAACATCTGGTGGATTTGATTTGAAATTAATTGCTTAGTGAAGCATGATTAAAATGATTTTTTGAAATTAAGAAATGATTTAAACCTCGTATATAGAGGTTTGTGGAAAGATGATGATGACTGTCGCACGCCCGGCGCCTCGGCGGACCACGCGCCAAGCTTGGAGCCTCGCGACGCCCGACGACGGGGCCTTACATTGACAGACATGATGTCTGGTCTGGAGGTTGGGGTGTGATAGGTTTTGGTATCAGAGCTCAGTGTTCAACAACACTGGGCATGATTGGATTTTTCCTGGCTAAGTAATGCCAGATGGAACTATTTTTATAATAATGTTATTGAAATGAAAATAAAATTTCACGGGACTTGATTTTCACTGGAAATAGTTTTGAATGACTTTGATTTTGAAAAGTGAATAAAATCCATCCACTAGTAACTATGTGGCTAGAAGTCTAGAAAAGATTTAGGTGATGTCAAGTGCTCGAATGACCATTCGCAGACGGATTTGAGTACGAGTAGTAGCCCTGTAGATAGAGTTCTACTCCCTGTGAGAGATGTGCTTCCATTGGATAGTAACCCTGTAGGTGGAGGTTTTACTCCTTACAAGTGATGCGCTTCCTTTGGATAGTAGCCCTATAGGTTGAGTTTTACTCTCTGCAAGTGTTGCATTACTTTGGAAAGGATCCGGGGAACTTGAGATCGAGGGCATCACATAGAAGTGAGAATGAGTCGGATTTGGTGACTTAACCGTGGAGTCAACAATCCAAGTCTTGTAACCCTAGGTTTAGGGAAGAACGGGTGATGTCTTGAAGACAGTGGATCTCAATAAAAGCTTTTAAGACATAAGCTAGAGATATATAACATGAAAGCGCACACTTGTTTTGGGCATGACTCGATTCAAGAGGATCTTGTATCCTTTGGGGGTATGGAGGAATCCAGGATTCGAAGAATGACGGACCACATATGGTGAGTGATCGATTCTTAGGCAGAACATGTACGCATTGTATTCTATCGGTATGGGACGGTCACGTATGGTGGGTCTTGCGTTTGTTGTAAGGAGTGAAACACTTGCGAAATTGTAATGGGCGATGAACGGACTCTTTGGAAGAACTTGCACGCACTGTATTCTACTGGTATGGGACGGTTGCGTATGGTGGGTCTTACATCATCCTTAGAGACCAGGATTTGGCAAAATATATAATAGCCATAATGGAACAGGGATTCAATTATGCCAGCGTGCATTGTTTGTTAGATTGTTGGGTGTTTGCTTTGGATATATGTGATATCATTATTTTGAGTATTGACACACAAATTCCTATACCCAGAACTGAATAAAAAGCTGTCGACTTAGAAGCATAAAACCCTAGGCCATTGAAACATATTGCAAACCTAGAGACATGAACTTAGAGTCGTAGTAGCACGATGAACGTGAAGGGTATAGGCGGGTTGAAATGAATGGCTATTAACACAAGTCGTGGTATCCAACTTGAAGTAGAAATGCAGTTATAATCATTTAAATTATTGAATTTTCTGTTGTATTATGATTACACTGTTGGATACTGAAAGTGTGCTTTTGACTTGAAGATAATGCCGAGAGTTAGAGGACGAAGTAGACCCCGTAGGGTTAGGTCCAGGGGAGAAGCTACTAAGGACCCAGTACAGACAGAGGAGGGTGTTACCAAGGCGGCTACACCAGCTGCCATTACGGTATCCCCAGAGGCTCTCGCAGATATGATACAGAGAGCGGTGGATAGGGCAGTGGACAGGGCCATGACGAGCTGGTACCCTACAGAGTCTTCTCAGCCTCCCATATGGCCTCCAGTACCTGCACAGGCGTCTACACCAGTGTCTGTACTTGATGAGGCAGTGATTCCAGTGACAGTGCCCCTTGAGAGTCCAGCACAGACGGCTAGCAAGTCTACCAGTTATGATAAAGAGCAGAAGGACTTAGCTATAGAGTTTCAAAAGCTGCATCCTAGCCAGTTTGAGGGACAGGCAGATCCTATTGCAGCAGATAGATGGTTCATAGAGATGGATAAGCATCTGACGCTGCTAGGAGTGACTGGACCGAGGAGAGTAGCTTTGGCAGTACATCAGATGGTGGGACCAGCCTACCACTGGTGGAGGATGATAGTGGCAGATCCGACCATTGATGAGACAGTGATGACTTGGGATGAGTTCCATACACTGTTTTATGATACTTTCTTCTTGTCAGCACGGAGGTCCCAGATGCGATCAGATTTTATCAGACTAACACAGAGGACATTGACTGTGACAGAATATGAGCACGGGTTCACAGAACTGTCGAGATTCTGCCCAGAGATGGTAGTAGATAAGCTGCTGAAGACGGAGAATTTTATAGAAGGTTTGAGGATGGAGATTAGGAGAATGATCACGCCTCTAAGACTGACTACCTTCAAAGAGGCGGTGGTGCAGACCCAGCATGTAGAGAGAGACCTAGGGTTTGGACAGTCGCTCAAGAGTAGACAGAAGAGACCGTATTCAGGTTAGACATCTGGAGCCCCACAACAAAGGAGATATCGACGACAACCATCTAGAGCAACTACTTCTAGTGGTCAGGCCCAGACTTCAGGGCAGCAGCAGCGGACTGGATCAGGTCAAATTAGCACCGAGCAGAAGGAGCAAGCAAATAAGTTAGGGTTGTGTTTCTCGTGTGGCCAGCAGGGACATATGGTTACAGACTGCCCTACCAGAGCTCCAGCACCAGTACAGCAGCAGTCAGGGCAAGGACAGAGTAGTCGGCCATATCAAAAGCAGACACGGTCCTAGACGAGACAGAGAGAACAGGCCAGACTGCATGCAGTAGAGGCCCAGACAGCCTCGAGTCCTGTAGTTGATGGTATGTTTTTGTTGTTTAGCGTTTTCGTGCATGTTTTGTTTAATTTTGGTGCCACACGGTCCTTTATTTCAGAGTAAATTGAGACTTGTCACGAGCCCATTGGCGGTACCATTAGATGTTGCCACGCCGATAGGCGAGACTGTGAGCTCAGGGAAGTATTGTGGAGTTGAGTTCAGATTTGGAGACCAGCTGATTCCCACTGATCTCTGCTTACTTCATTTCAGTGGCTACTACGTGATATTGGGAATGGACTGGTTGACCCAATATCAGGCACAGATTGATTGCCAGAGGAGGAGAGTCACTATACAGTTGCCATCAGGAGAGACACTAAGGATCGATGGGGATATTCGGAAACTGCCTAGGAGTTCTACACTTTCTTTGTTGTATGCCATTCAGTAGAAGGGAAACTTCAGGCAGCTAGCGGATGAGGATGCAGAGGGGACCATAGATATTCACAGTATTCCTATGATATAAGATTATATAGATGTATTCCCAGAGAATCTACCTGGACTTCTGCCTCACAGACAGGTATAGTTTAAGATTGAGTTGCACCCCGACACTGATCCCATCACTATTCCACCCTATAGGATGGCACCTGTGGAGTCGATAGAGTTGAAGACTCAGTTGGACGAGCTCTTGGTGAAGGGATTCATCAGACAGAGTGAGTCGCCATGGGGAGCTCCAGTCCTATTTGTGAGGAAGAAAGACAGTTCCATGAGGCTATGCATAGATTATCGGAAGCTGAATAGTGTTACTATTAAGAACAGATACCCTTTACCACGGATTGATGACCTCTTTGATCAGCTCAATGGAGCACAGTACTTCTCTAAGATAGATCTGAGGTCAGGTTATCATCAGCCGAGGATCCGGGAGTCTGATATACAGAAGATAGCCTTCCGGACACAGTATAACCACTATGAGTTCACGGTCATGCCATTTGGTTTGACTAATTCTCCAGCCGCGTTTATGGACCTGATGAACAAAATTTTCAATCGTTTTCTTGACCAGTTTGTAGTAGTATTTGTTGATGACATTCTGGTATATTCCTGATCAGAGACTGAGCACATACAACACTTGCAGACTGTTATGGAAACACTAAGACAGAATAAATTATATGCCAAGTTTGGCAAGTGTGATTTTTGGATGAAGTAGGTCAAGTTTCTTGGCCACGTGGTCTCAGCACAGGGAATAGCAGTAAACAAGGAGAAGGTGCAAGCAGTATCCGATTGGCAGCAACCCACTACAGTGACAGAGATCAGGAGTTTTCTTGGGTTGGCTGGGTACTACCGCAGGTTTATTAAAGATTTCTCAAAACTAGCGGGTCTAATGACTAAGCTAACTAGAAAGGACGAGAATCTCATTTGGTGACTACAACACCAGTACTCATCTCACCTATCCCTGGTGTGAGGTATACTTTGTGCACTGATGCATCCCTTAGCGGATTGGGTGCAGTGCTGATGCAGCAAGGACAGCCAGTGGCTTATGCTTCACGGAAGCTGAAGCCACATGAGCTGAATTACCCTACGCACGATCTGGAGCTTGTAGCGATCGTGTTGGTGCTAAAGATATGGAGGCACTATCTATATGGTGAGAGTTTTGATCTCTACTCAGACCATAAGAGCCTCAGGTACATATACACTCAGAAGGAACTGAACCTTCGGCAGAGAAGGGGGATTGAGTTCCTTAGTGACTATGATTTTCAGCTTCACTATCATCCCGGCAAGTTGAATGTAGTTGCCGATGCTCTTAGTAGGAAGTCGAGCAGCAGGGATGAAGTGGGTCAGATGTATCTGCTGATTAGTGATTATAATCTGGGTGTAGCTATAGATGATACACGAGCATATCTGTATGCAGTGACTTGCCAGCCAGACATTTTACGCCAGGTCAGAGATGAGCAGAAATCTGACGTATGGATTACAGAGCTGATAGAGGGCGTTAAGGAGGGCAAGCACACATACTTTCGCTTTGACACAGAGGGTGCATTGAGATTAGGGAACCGACTATGTGTTTCCAATTCTGGACAGGCCAAAGGAACCCTAATGGATGAGGCACACTTGAGTAAGTACACTATGCATCTAGGGGGCGACAAGATGTACTAGAACTTGAAGAAAACTTTCTAGTGGAGAGGCATGAAGAGGGACATTGCTAGATATGTCTCACAGTGTTTGACTTGTCAGCAGGTCAAGGTTGAGCACAAAAAACCATCAGGTTTATTACAGCCACTTTCGATTCCTGAATGGAAGTGTGACAGTATAGTGATGGATTTTGTTAGTGGCTTGCCGAGAAGTCATAAGGGAGAAGACACCGTTTGGGTCATAGTAGACCAACTGACTAAGGTGGCACATTTTCTACCTATTCAGTCTACTGATGCATTGAGTAAGCTTGGAGAGCTTTATGTGCAAGAGATTATGCGATTGCATGGTGTTCCCAATACCATAGTGTCAGATAGAGACTCCAGATTCACGTCTCAATTCTGGCAGAGTCTGCAGAAGGAAATGGGGAGCAGATAGACTATGAGCACAACCTTTCTTCCACAGACAGATAGGCAGTCAGAGAGGGTTATACAAATATTGGAGGATATGCTAAGAGCATGTGCCCTAGACTTTAGAAGAAATTGGAGTAAGCATGTACATCTTGCCGAGTTTGCATATAATAACAGTTATCAAACAAGCATCAAGATGGCTCCATATGAGGCACTGTATGGTAGACCCTGTAGATCACCATCTTGTTGGGCAGAGTTTGAAGACCAGGTACTTACTAGACCCTAGTTAATTGAAGAAATGAGTTTACAGGTAAAGCAAATCCAGAAGAGACTAGCTACAGCACAAAGCAGACAGAAGAGCTATTTTAACAGAGGAGAAGACCTCTAGAGTTCCAGACCGGTGATCAGGTATTTTTTAAGATCAGCCCACAGAAGGGAATCAGACGGTTTGAAGTAAAGGGGAAGCTAGCACCACGGTACATTGGTCTGTTTGAGATCATTAGACGTGTTGGTGCATGCGCTTATGAGCTGGATTTGCCAAATAGATTGTCTTTGGTACATAATGTGTTCCACGTTTTGATGCTCCGGAAGTACGAACCAGACCCATCTAATGTTTTACATCTGGACGAGATCGTATTCTAAGATGATGCTACTTACGAAGAGCCAACAGTGTTGATCCTTGATCGTAAGGTGCAGTGTCTCAAGACTAAGAACATTCCTTTAGTGAAAGTCCTGTGGAGGCATCATAACTTGGAAGAAGCGACCTGGGAGCTTGAGAGTGAGATGCAGAAGAAAAACCCAGATCTCTTCGCCAGGACAGATTGATTGGACACATTGCTCGCGTATTTGTCATTTTTAAATTTCGAGGACAAAATTTCTTTTAAGGGGGGTAGATTGTAATCACCCTAAGTCTTATAATGCGTCCACATCAATATGAATTTTTGAAAATTCTAAATAAATATAAAAATGATTGGAAACTTGTTTTCAATGATTATCTTATGTTATTTAAACAAGATAAAATAAATTAGAATATTCGGATAGTTAGAAACGTGTGAAAGTATCGAAATCGGGAACAATCACGCATAGACCGTGGTCCACATGGCTCCGACCGCGGTCCATGGTGAGAAAAATCTAGAAAAAAGGGAAAAAACACACTGTAGACCGCGGTCCTTATAGGCAGACCGCAGTCATCAATGAAAAAATCATAGAAAACAAAACTAGGTCACATGGTGACCGCGGTCCGTAAAGTGTCGACCGCGGTCCATAAAGGGATGACCGCGGTCCATAAAGTGAAGACCGCGGTCCATGAAGAAAAATTTGTCTGAGGACCGAGGTCCATCTCTCTCCGATCGCGGTCTGTGTCCGAGCTATATATATGTTTCAAGCTTTGATTTTCTCATTTTGTACTGAAACAGCTCGGGATTTGGAGAGGAGTGACAAGAGACGATTTGAAGGTGAATTTTTTATTTCTTTTGAGTTTTCTTTAACATATTGATATCATCTTGAGTATCTATCAATGGTTAGTAAATCAAAATGATGAAGATCCGTTTAAGAGCTTGTGTTGTAGGTTTAGTGGCTAAAAACCAAGCCAAATGTGGT
>JAJIYU010007949.1:0-18531 GCA_030144865.1 Tinospora cordifolia | reverse complement strand
AAACATGAGCCTATGACATGCCAACATTTGGAGATGGAAACGTGGAACACTGTGCTAGGATTGACCTAAATGGCATTATTTTGTGAATAATGTAAGCATCAAGTTCTATATTATAACTCATTGAATTTTTTCTTGATTGAATTTTGTGATATGATAGTTATTTATTGCATCTAAAGTAATTAGTTAATTCCTTTTCATTTTGTATCATGTAACACCCAATTTTCGACCGGACCTCCGTTCACGTAATGTCTCACGTGTGGATTGTCGTCCATCTTCGTTTTTCCATCATCCCATGGCAACAGCAGCAGCAGAGCACCATTGCTCTATTTTCTATTCTTTCTTGGTTCTTCATCGACACAGCAGCTGCATTAGCTTCTCCCTCAATCTTCTATTATCCGGAGGATTCGAGACTCCCACTTGGCAATCTTCTTCGTTTGCAAACTCACCACCCCACCTATTTCTACCAATTCCCATTACACTAATATACACTTATCATTTAATTTAATTAGTTAATCAAAATTTGGATATATACTTACCATTTATTCATTAGTTATAACTTAATATATACCTATCATTTAATTTAATTAATTTAATTTATTTGATTTCTACACATTTATTAAATTTAATTATATACATATGTATATTACATTAATTTAATAAGTTTAACCTAGTAAATCAAAATTTGAATTTAATTACTCTCTACGCATTTCTTTAGAACCTTATTTTTTCCGTCTCAAACAATTCTTGGGTTTTAACTCATTAATAATTTCATCAACTAATACTTGACTATTCTATCAAATTATGGTCTATATCAATATGTAAATAAAAAATTATTCCAATTCATTCGTTATCATTATTAGTATTATTTCTTAAAGCATTATGAATTCTAAATTTCATATATTTGTTTATCTTATTTTATAAAAACTACTATTTATTTCATTTTCAACACATTTTTAGGTATTTATATTAAAGTCTCCTTCATTTTGTTTTTTCTACAAATCGTATTCTTATTTTATATCAACTCACAACATAGCGCGCTCACAAAATTATGGGGTGTTATATATTAATAGGCATATTATATCTTCTATAGCCACTATGACAAAAAATAAGACTTTAGAAGCGGGTGAAGTAAGTATTCGCTTTCCAGTTACTATTCTTTTTCTCGGGGCTACTATTCTTCTTCTTTAGTATAAGGTATCTACTCTTTTGCATTCATGATTTATAATGTTTGTTGATTACTATTATAGCATTTGGTTTAAAATAAACAATGTTGATTACTATTATAGCTTTTGGTTTAAAATTAATAAATAATGTGAAATTTTATCTCTTTCACGTATATATGCTTTTTAAGAAAAATTAATATATAGCTAGGTCTAGGTGTCCAATCCCCTAGTGGGGCTAAGTGTTCTATGGATCATGTAAAACTATGCATAGTATCATTTTTAGTTTTGTTCTTATATGCCTTTGTTAGATATTGAGTTGCTTTAACTATTACAATTCCTCTTTAGCTCTTATTCTTATTTTTTTAAAAAAAAATTAATCTAATTAACTTCATTTATTTTTTGATATAGATATATATATAAAGATTGGAACAATGGAGAACTTGAGTTTATATGCTTGGATTGTGTATCAAGATGAGACGTGATGATCCTTCAGGAAGAATTTTTGCTTAAGAACATTTTATTTTTGTTTATTAGGATTAATAACGATAAGTAGTGTAATAATAATTATATTACACTTTTTGATGGATTGTATATATATGTTTGGCATTATGAAATTTATTATTCTTAAGTGATACTAAATGAATCATTTGAAATAATAGGACAAATGTTCAATAATGTTTATTTAATATTATGAATTTGATACAGATAAATATATACAATATATATTGTAATAAAATAATTTTACCATTAAAAAAATTGACACATATGACAACGTTCAGTTTTTGTTGTAAGATATATGATATAACAACGTGCAGACGATTGTTGTTGAAAAAGGTTAAAAAGGTTGGGTTTTTCACAATGTTCGCCCATTGTTATAGCACGTCTACGACAACAGACATTATAACCGTTGTCAAATATGTGTTAAAAGATCGAAACATTTAACAACATGCTAACGTTGTTGTAACCTCAGCTTTAGAACGATACACAACGCATTACAACAACACACACGTGACTGTTGTTAAAGGTTAGGTTTTTCACAATGTGCACCTATTGTTATAACATCTCTATAACAACAGACATAGTGACTGTTGTCGAATATGTGTTAAAAGATTGAATCATTTAACAACAGACGAACATTGTTATAACTTCACTGTCAGACTGATACGCAACACTTTACAACAATAGGCTCATGACCGTTGTTAAAAATAGTCGGTCGTTTAACAACACCCTGATCGACAACATCACCATGAACGTTGTCGTATGGGTATAACAACGAACATTGCATGTTATTGTAGGTGTGATTTCTTGTAGTAGGTAAAGGCTGAACACTAGAGGCCTGTAGGGCAAATGTAACCATTATCCATTCCAAAATGGAAATGGGAGCATATCACGATGGATTTTATCGTTGGGTTATCATAGACTCCAAGTAGATATGATGAGATCTGGGTACTTGTTGATACGTTAACAAAATTTGCCCATTTACTTTTAGTGAACGTCAAAGACTCAATGAACAAGCTGAGCAAATTGTATATGAGAGAGATAATGAAGCTGCATCAAGTACCTATATCTATTGTGTCGGATCGAGATCCGAGGTTTACTTCAAGATTTTGGCAATCATTGTAGTCTCAACTAGAGACTCATATTTGCCTTAGTACTGCATTTCATCCTCAGTCCGATGGACAGTCTGAACAAGTTGTTCAGATGCTTGAGGACATGCTTAGGGCTTGTATTTTGGAGTTTGGTGGGAACTAGAATGAATATCTTTATTTGTGTGAGTTTGCTTATAATAATAGTTATTAGGCTAGTATTGGTATGGCACCATTTGAGGTTCTTTATGGTAGACCTTGTAGATATCTCCGACATGTTGGTATGGGGTTGGAGAATCACAGTTGTTGGGGCCTAAGGTTATTGCATATCACAAAGTGAAGATTAAGCAGGTTAGGCGAAAACTTAATGCTGCCCAAAATCGCCAGAAAAACTAATTTGATAATCGGCATAGACTATTGGAGTTTGCAGTTGGTGATCAGGTCTTGTTGAAGGTTTCACCACAGAAGGGTCAGATGAAATTTAGGGTGAAGGGAAAGTTAGCTCCACCTTTTGTAGTACCATTTGAAATTCTAGAGAGAGTTGGTCCATTAGCTTCCAAATTTGTTTTACCATCTCAGTTAGCCAGTGTTCATAATGTGTTTCATGTGTCCATGTTGCGCAAATATTATCCAGATCTGATACATGTTTTAGATTTGACTCAGTTACAAGTTGGGAAAGATACCAGCTACGAAGAAAGACCTATGCAAATAGTTGGTAGAAGAATACAGAAATTGAGAAATAAAGAAATTCCTCTAGTTAGAGTCAAATGACAATTTCATCATAATGAAGAGCAAACCTGGGAGTGTGAGAATATGATGCGGGAGCAGTTCCCAGATTTCTTTACTACTTACAGTATGTTCCTTTAATTTAAATTTCGATGACAAAATTCCTTAAGTTAGGGAGATTGTAACAACCCGAATTTTTACGACACGTTGACATGACGTATGAGTGTATAAGTATATATCGTACACGTACATATATATATATATAATGTCACATGAAAAAAATTTAATAAATAAATTTGGGTGATTTAATGATAATAAGAATAATTGTAATAATAGTAATATTGTTGCTATTATTATTATAGAATTATAAATAGTAGAGATAGATATTATAAATGGGCAAAAAATTATATATAATTGTTAAATTAGTGATTAAGAAAAATAAAAACATAGGTATATATATATGATTTATGGTAAAAATGAGAATAAGTTATATAAGATATGTTGTTATGGAATTATTTATCTAAAGATGTGTTGTTATGGAATTAAGTTATATAAGGTATATTGTTATAGAATTAAAAAATGTAGTTATGGAATTAAGTTACATAAAGTATATGGTTATAAAATTAAAATACAGGTTTAAATGAAAATAAGTTATATAAGGTTAGTGTTTAAAGAATTATTCCTCAAAACTGGGGTAGAAAGGGAATTAGTTTATGATACATATAACAAATAACGGTGGCTAATTTTTTTGATTCAATCATGATTTGTTTTTTTTTTCCTCTTTCTTTGGTTTCCCACTTCAGAAAACGCACAAATGGAAAAGAGAAGAAAAAAGAGAAAAAATCAAATTTTTTTTACAAATTTGACACACAGGTAAGTTATTTTTTCTAAGATGCTAGATAAGTTGCGTACTACAATCTTAGGGATGTTATTTTTATTATAGGGGGTGTTTTATAATAGTGCCTAAAAATGGAATATTCTGCCACCGTGAGTAAAATTCAGTAAAAATTATACCAAAACACTCCTGGTGATGCGTAGATCCCAGATATGTAGTTAATTTTTATTCGTTTGTCTTGTACACACCGAAATAAGTTTTTGAAGTTGAATAACCTTTGGATGGGTTTTTCAGTATGTTAAACTCTCATAAAACTTTGATTGAAACCCATAGGAATGTAGAGAATGAAAATATGTATCCATCGACACTTAATTCATGAATTTTGGATATCAATTGAATTTTTGGTAAATGTTTGACCAATTGGGCTATTTATTGAAATTTGAAAAAAAATTAATAAAAATATGATTAGGAATTCTATTTTTAATATTTTCTGCTATAAAAATTTATTATATGAGCAAAAAACTAATCTTAAAGATTATTGAGCACATCCAAATTATTGTGCACAAATACATGAGAGCAAATGTATATATTGGATTAGAAATAAGTTGCAAATGATTTATAAAATAAATTCAAAAAAGTTGAATTGGATTTGACACATATAAAATGATTTGTAATGAAAGGATTTGATTGGTGCTGTGGAGATAGATTGTTACTAGATATTAAGAACTGGTTGGACAGTAATTTTGTGAGTAATTTTTACTTATGGTGTTATATTTGTCATTGATATTATATTAAAATGTCTAATTTTATTTGAATAGAATGATATATTGCATTTCATGCTTATTTGAATTTCATGAAAGGTTTTTAATGCATTCTAGCATGTCAATTACATACCTAAGTAGGTTATTGACATGACAACATTTATATTAGTCATAATCGTAGTGAAGAGACTCACAAGATTGACTGTTGTGGTAATCTTGGTGGGTGCATTCCTGACATAAGATGAATGAGATAAAAATAAATAGATACTTTGATAATTAGAGGTCTAGTGCTGTTAGGACCCCTTCCCTAGGGCGAAGGGCAAACCGACTGGCACAGTATCCCGATAACCCTGCTCACAAGCCGAGCTTGCCAAGACACTGTTAAGCCTCATCTTTCAACACCACACCACACACTATCAGAGTAATCATAGGAAATGCAGAAGAACTTTAACGCACGAACACCAATAAAACTTGATATTTACCAAAATGGGTTATTAAAACATGTGTAGCAACGGGAGTGACCAATCCATTATATATAAGCTTTCCTCACCCCTATACATAGTTTCTAACCCTCGAAATACAAAACAAAAAAGAAAATACAAAGAAAACCTACCAAAAAGAGTAAAAGAGTGCAGCTCTATGCGATGACCACTCCTTTGCCCTTATCCATAGTGGAAGAACCTGACAAATTAGAGTAGTGAGCCTAATTTTCCACGGCGGCTAAGTAAATAATGCAGTCTAATTCATAACTCAAAACAAGCATTCTACAATTAAAACATGTGCCATGAATACATGAGCAATAGCGTTATGCAGGTGAATACAATAGTAAACACAATTTAAATCCATAATGCAGTCGTGCACTTTCATTCAAAAATAGTTAAACAGTGAAAACATTCGCCGAGGCTCGCAAGCTCTCCAAGGTGACTAAAAATCACTCGAGCGGGTTGCAGACAGTTAGGTGCATTGTGTTGACTTCGATTAGGACTTATTGCCATTGCCATCATCGTAACGACCAACCAGATTACCGTTGCATTATCATGACAGTCCGATTAGGTCTTATTGGAGTTGCCATCATTGTAGGCCCACAGAACCCCCTCGGCGGGCACTCTGTGCTAGGTGGTCACCTCTCAGGGTCATATGAGAGACCGACACAACTCACCCTAACCTTGTACTCTCGGACCTTGAGACTTTGTGCACTATTTAAAACTCATTTAAAAGAATGTAGATTTATCACAATATGTAACACCAATTTTATAATGCATAGAATAACAAGCTTTAAGAAATGAGTTAGAAAACATTACTCACAGGGATGCTCCGCTCCCGGTGCTTCTCTCGCAACTGGTCGCATCCTGCTAGTACTTGATCCTGCGAAATCGACATAACTTCTTAATATTAACATGGGTCTTGGCTCACTCTAACTTTACATCATTGATCAATCAACAACTTGACCTAGTCAAAAGTAGTCAACCTATGTTTGTTCATCTTGCCTTAGTTGCTAAGTCAATTTAATTGACCTTGGTCAATCTTGTTCAACCCTAGTCAACCTATCACTTGCTGACCTAGCTGGTGAATAGAGTTACAAAGGGTCAATTCTAGTCCTCCTAGAGTCAATTGGGCCAAAATGGACCAACATTCCCAATTTTCATCACTTAAGCACAACATTAGCTTATGGCCCTATCTGCGCAACCATTTTCTCGATTTTCCTGCAGGCAATCCGTTCATTGGATTTGCGCCAAACTTTGTAGAACTGTTCTAGACTTCCTAAAGTTTTGCAGCATTTTGAATCACAATTTTTGGACATCATTTACTAGGGTTTCTAGGTATAACAACAGAGACTATACAGATCCCGTATACCCTGTGATAGACAGTGACTGTTTGTCTAAATTGACCTACCTATCCATATCAGAATGCTCTGAAATTTGGTAGGAAACTTCTAGACATACTTAGGGATCTCTCCATCAAATTTCAGTTCACTCTATCAAGGTTTGGTCGGTTAATTTCATCTCAGAATTTTCAGCCAGATTGCAGGAAATTTCTGGGTCCATAGTTTCTACTATCTTCCTAGTATTCCTTCCCCCATTAAATCACAATTCTATAGGTCATTTCTTATGTCTAATTGTAGTATACAGACCATAACACATTCATAAATGAAAAATATTTTGAATCAGTAACATGCAATGCCAAATCCATGCCTATCATCCCACCAATTTCTTTGTTGTATTTTAAAGAACACAAGAAATTATTCTAAGTCCTAACATTCTAACAATCATGACATATTTGTAAGTGTAGCAAATTATATACACAAGGGCTCAAGGTCAGATCTTTATACATTTCTAGAACCTCTACTATGAGGTCTAAAACGCCTCTGGTTTCAGTCTGAATGGGTGCCTTTAAGTGTCCCAAATGTAGCTCCAAATCTGGTCTCAAACTAGTTTTTGTCGGCACTGTCGCAACAGTGAGTCACACAGTTAACAACAGTGGCTTATAAAACATATTAAACGTTTCAGTTTCTGGTTTCTACCACTTGGACACTTGAATATACATGATAAGGGGTAGAATGATGGATTTTACCTCAGGGATGAGCCTAGAATGGTTCAAGTATGAACCTTCCTAAAGTTGCTCCAGCTATTTCTGTTACACAGCTGTAACAGTGAGTAGATACCAACTTCAATGGTCCGAAAATCATGTACAAGGCCCTATTTTTTGTTCTCTAACACTTGGAGGTTAAAATACTTATGAAAATGAAGAGGGTGGACAGTTTTACCTCCAAAATGGTCTTGAAACAACCTAGGATTCGAAGCTCCAAAGAAGGTTCCAACACAAGCTTTTTAGGTTTTCTGGGTTTGAACCTTGTTAACAACAACTTTTCTCTATGATTTTAGCTTCAAATGGCTTCAAGATTGGGCAAACTACTTATGGGACTTCGTAGCTTTAAAACAAGCTATGGTTCACTGGATTTGGCTAAGAAATGAGGGAGATTCAAGCTTGTGAATAGGGGTTGTAGCTGTTGGAATTCAAGAAGAAATTTTGTTGCATGGGAAAAGCTTGCTTGGCAAGATTAGTGACATGTGGCCATCTAGGTGGCTTCCACCCTCACATGCTGGCTGCTTAGTTGGCAATGTCTATTGGTCACAATGGAGGTTGTGAATTAATGGCTCAAACCATGGGTTCAAGCCATGAATTCCCATGGTTTTGTAGCTGGAAATCTATCAAAAATCGCCAAAAAATCGAGCAAAAGGACAAGAGACCAAGGGCTTCACATAGTTGGGCGCCCGGGCTATGCGTGTGGCCCGAGTCCTGCATGGGCTTCCCGCCCATGCTGGCTGGGCGCCCGTGTAACACCCCGGCCTCAGGTCCGGACTCCCCAGAATGGAGATCATCGGGTTACCATATCCTGAACCCCGAAATGTTACCTTTGCTACAAATTTTACTAACTTTCTTAAGTAATATAAATGAAAAATTTTCAAAATAGTGAGCCCATATAAATCAACTTTCAGTTAAACATTTCCTGTGAAAATACTCAAGATATTATTCGAGAAAATATCAAGTTCAACAAAATTTCCTACAAGTTTTATATTGTCAAAATATGAAAACACAGTCCATCGATAAATACATCATCAAAACATGTAAATATAGTTAGATTACATTTTCGGTGTTATACAAAAGAAGAACAAGTATTCTGTTCCAAAATTACATCCAAGTCATTTTAACAAAATGTTTCAAAACAAAATTATAAACCCATCCTTGAATGTCTCCACTGTCAAAAAGTAGTCATTGTACAATAAACCTGTGAAAACCTGAAAATAGAGTGATAGGGTGAGCTCGAAAGTCCAGTGAGTCAATCATATATATCTCTAGCATTATACAAGATCAAACTCAAAACATACACACGCTTCCACACATTAATTTGTTTGTTGTAACCTAAACCGGAAGAGTTGGTTAGACTCCCAATATTCCTTTGTGATCCAGGATGGAAATGAGTGCATGCAATTTGGCCAGAAACAAGAAATCAAGAACATCAACATCCAAAGATAAGTAACGCTCTACAGCCTATTACTTATCCCCATGCACGCCCTGCGGCCTGTACATGTGAATCACAGTCTAAGGAACAGTAATGCTATGCAGCCAATTACTAAGGTAACGCTATGCAGCTTGTTACCAAGTCCCGAAGACAAATCAAGTGTCGAGCAAAAATCTAAGGAAAGGAACATCGTGTGGCCTATTCCTTTTTATTCCCAAGATGTCACAGTCAAAGGTAAGGAACGCTATGCAGCCAATTCCTTATGATTCCCAAGACAATGAAGTATGTTATCGACACTAATGGTCAGGAATATTTACGACGCTCTGCAGCCTGTCGTACCGGTGTGTGGGATTCTTATTTAGCCATTAATCTTAGTTTAGTGAAGCAATCATGCATTCATGCCCAAAACACTCAATCAACATGATATTAGAAATAAAATTATGAAAATGTCACATGAACGGCAAATCTTAATAGAATTCATGCATAACGGTAAATCATTCGACACTTCCAACAATTGCCAACAAACCATTCAATTCCAACAACATCAACATTCATATAATATAAATCCTATACTAGCAACCATCATGTCTCAAGCATGATTCCCGCATAATACTAAAGAGTAAGGATATCCCTCTCACCTGAATGTTTTAGGATTCTCTTTAGCTTCCTTATCACAACAGATTGTCTTTAAGATGTACTTGACAGTTATTCTACCAAAACTTCAGTTCACCTCACTTCCTTTCACAGAAAATGTGCTACCCGATTTCAGTTCTTTAGACACTGGTAAATTCGAAATTCCCTAAAACAACAGTCAAATTCAATACACAATTGCTTTAGGACTTTATATAAGGAAAGGATTCAAATTTACTTCAGCTAACAAGGTCCTCTCATAACATACTTCCTTCATTCACCCTTACAATAGAAAATCTAAATTTTCCAGATTAAACAAGAGATAATCGAGAGTGTAAATTAGCATAAAGGCTTAGATTCTTACTTTTAGTCTCCAATTTTTGACCCAATCAGCTTCAAAGTGTTTCTTCTGGTTTTTCAAATTCCCTTCTCCCCTATTTGGAACGAACTGAACGTGAAAATGACGAGTTTAAGTCGGCCATTCAATTTTTATATCGCGCACAGACAGTGGTTGAAAATTAAGGACCTCGGTCTGTGATTAATTCTCTCAAAATTTCTAGTTTTCTCGACTGCGGACCGCGGTCGGCAAAATGAACCCACTGTTCTTAAGTGGTTTTCCTGCACTATTTCTGCCGACGAACCACAATCTTTCGAACTTCTTTCCTATTTTTCATTTTTTTTAAGTTTCTAAGCCATAAAAATGGGTTTATATGATTTTATTTTCATTTAATACATACATGGACATTCAAAACATATTTTCTTTTAAAACGTTCCTATTTAATTGAACTTCTTAAATTAATTATCGATGTGGACGCGTTAAAATGTTTTGGGTTATTATAATCTACCCCCCTTTAAAGAAATTTCGCCCTCGAAATTTAAATAGAACATACTTGCCCAATGTGTTCTGTCAAGAATTTCTGGATAATAGTTCTGGGTACTTTTTCTGCATCTCACTCTTTAATTCCTAGGTGGCTTCCTCCAAATTGTGATGCTACCATAGAATTTTGACTAAAGGAATGTCTTTAGTTCTAAGGCTCTGTACCTTACGATCCAGGATTCGAATAGCTGGTTCTTCATAAGTTGCATCACCTTGAATTTTAATATCTTGCCATGGAATGATATGTGAAGGATCTGGTTCATACTTCCAAAGCATCGAAATGTGCAACACATTGTGGATTGCAGATAATCGATTCGGAAGATCCAATTCGTAAGCACATGCACCAATCCATTTACGTACCTCAAATGGACCACTGAATCTAGGAGCCAACTTACCCTTGGCTCCAAACCTTCTGATTCCCTTCTGTGGACTTATCTTCAAGAACACCCTGTCTCCTGGTTGGAACTCTAAGGGCTTTCTCCCTCTATCTACGTAGCTTTTCTGTCTGCTCTGTGCAGTTAATAATTTTTTCTGGATCTTCTTGATCTATAAGTTCATCTCTTTAATCATATGAGGTCCAGTGAGCACATGATCCTCCAATTCTACCCAACAGGATGGTGATCTGCAGGGTCTACCATAGAGAGCTTCAAATGGAGCCATTCCAACACTCGCCTAATAGCTATTATTGTAGGCGAACTCTGCTAAATGCAAATATTTGCTGCAATTGCCCTTAAAATCTAGAGCACACGCTCTTAACATATCTTCTAACACTTGTATAATCCTTTTAGATTGTCCATCCGTTTGTGGGTGAAATGTCGTGATCATCGTGATTCTGCTCCCTAGTTCCTTTTGTAAACTTTGCCAAAATTGGGATGTGAATCTAGCATCTCAGTCTGATACAATTGTCTTTGGAATTCCATGCAGCCTCACTATTTCCCTAACATATAGTTCACCCAACTTACTCACTGGATCATTAGATTGTATAGGTAAGAAGTGAGCAACCTTTGTCAATCTATCTACTATCACCCAAACGGTGTCTTTACCTTTCTGATTTCGCGGAAGACCACTTACAAAATCTATGGTAATATCATCCCACTTCCATTCTGGTATTAGAAGTGGTTGCAATAAGCCAGATGGCTTTCTGTGCTTAGCTTTCACCTGTTGACACGTAAAGCATTGAGAAACATACTTTGTGATGTCTTTCTTCATACCTTTCCACCAATAAATCTTCCTCAAATTCTGATACATTTTATCACCTCTCGGATGCAATGTGTACTTGGTTAAGTGTGCTTCATCTAGTATGGTGTCTTTAATGTGTCCCGTACTCGGTACACATAACCTGTCGCCTAGCCTCAGTGCACCATTCGCATCAATTCTAAAATCTGTATGTTTACCTTGCCTGATACCATCAATCAGATTTGCCATCCACTTATCATTCTTTTGCTCCTCTCTGATATGGTGTATAATATCTGGTTGGCTAGTTATCGCTTATAGATATGCATGTTTTTCATCAGTGGCTATACTCAGGTCATATGTACTGATCAGTTGATACATTTGTGCCCTTTCTTCATCCTTCCAGCTAAACTTTTTGCTTAGTGCATCTGCTACTACGTTAGCCTTACCAGGGTGATAATGTAGCTGAAAGTCATAGTCCTTCAAAAACTTTAACCATCTTCTCTGCCGTAGATTGAGTTCCTTCTGAGTATAGATATATTTGAGGCTTTTATGATCTGAGTATAGGTCAAAATTCTCTCCATAAAGATAATTCCTCGAAATCTTCAATGCAAACTCGATCGCTGCAAGCTCCAGATTGTGTGTGGGATAATTCTGCTCGTGTGGCTTTAACTGTCGAGAAGCATATTCCACAGGCTTTCCTTCTTGCATCAATACTGCACCCAAACCATTCAATGATGCATCGATATAGAGGGTGTATCTTACTCCTTTTGTAGGAGTAATCAAGATTGGTGTTGTTGTCAATCTCCTTTTCAATTCCTGAAATGATGCCTCACACTGATCATCCCAAATGAACTTTTCTCCTTTCCTGGTTAATTTTGTCAGTGGACTAGCTATTTTCGAGAAATCCTTAATAAATTTGCAGTAGTACCCAGCCAATCCAAGAAAGCTTCTGATCTCAGTTACTGTTGTTGGCTATTTCCAGTTAGCTAATGCTTCAACTTTCTCCAGATCCACTAATATACCTTCTGCCGAGACAACATGACCAAGAAATTTCACAATCTGCATCCAAAATTCACATTTGCTGAATTTGGCATACAATTTATTTTGTCTAAATGTTTCCAGTACCATGTGCAAGTGTCTTTTATGTTCAGCATCTGATCTGGAATAAATGAGGATATCATCCACAAAAACAACAACGAACTGATCCAGGTATTGGCTAAAGACTCTATTCATTAGATCCATAAATGTCGTTGGAGCATTTGTCAGTCCGAATGGCATCACTGTGTATTCGAAATGTCCAATACCGAGTTTTGAAAGCTATCTTTGGTATGTCTGACTCACGGATCCTTAACTGATGGTACCCTGATCTCAAATCTATTTTTGAAAATCGTGAGGCCCCTCAACTGGTCAAAGAGATCATCGATTCTTGGTAGAGGGTACTTATTCATTATCATAACTTGATTTAATCTCCTATAGTCTACACATAATCTCATGGATCTGTCTTTCTTCCTTACAAACAGGACTGGAGCTCCCCATGGCGACTCGCTTGGTCTAATGAAACCCTTCGCCAGCAGTTCATCCAATTGAGTCTTCAGCTCAACAAGTTGTACTGGTGCCATCCGATAAGGCGGAATGGCAATGGGATTTGTACCCGAATATACTTCAATCTTGAATTCTATTTGCCTGTGTGGTGGAAGGCTAGGCAATTCATCCGAAAATACATCCTCATATTCTCTCACCACTGGGATCTGTTGTATTCCTTATGGCTTCTCTACTTCATCCTCTATCAACTGTCTGAAGTCGACCTTCTATTGGATAGCATATAGTAATGCTAATGTTGGACTTCTAGGCAGCTTCTTCATATCTCCTTCTATCTTCACAACTTCCCTGGATGGTAGCTTGATTGTAACTCTTCATCTTTGGTAATCGATCTTAGCTTGATATTGGGTTAACCAATCCATTCCCAATATCACGTCATATCCGCCAAAATGAATTACACAAAGGTCCACTCCTATTCTTTTATCTCTGAATGTGAGTTCACACCTACAATGTCTTCGTGAACTTGCCATGTTTCCTACTGGAGTAGACACTTCTAGTGGTGTGACCAAAGGGTCTGTGACTAACTTCAATCTATCTACGACTTCTTCCGAAATGAATGACCTAATTGCACTCGAGTTAAATAATACTCGCACAATAACCCCAAATAATAAGAACGTACCTTCCACTACTTGGGTCAGTTCCGTATTGCTGACCGCCGTATAGAGGCTTGCTTGACTCTATTGTTGTGTCTGAGGCTTCCGCTGCGATCTTTTTGTCTGAGATCGAGTCTGATACACCGATTGAGATACTGTGGTCATTTCTTTATTGGGACAATCTCTAGCAAAATGCCCTTCTTGATTGCAAACATAGCATAACCCTTTCTTTCTAGCCTGCTCCCGTTGTTCGCTAATGTTTCTCTCTGATCTGGCTTGTCTTCCCTGTAATTTCTCAGATGCCCATACTTGTCTCTGGCTCTAAGGAACTCTTCTCCTCTCTTGACCACCAGGTTTCCTCAACGATGGTCCTGCTACTTGGCTAGATCTGGTTCTCTTCTTACTCTTCCATGCCTGTTCTGCCTCGAGGTCTCTTTCTATAATCTGTGCCCTTTTCACAGCTTCTCCGAAGTTCGTCAACTTTAAGGGTGCTATTATCTTTCTAATTTCCAGTTTCAATCCTTCAATGAACATCTCTGTCTTTGTTTGCTGATCCTTTACCAAATCAGGAGCAAATCTTGCTAACTCTATGAATTTTTGTTCATACTCTGTCACCGACATCATCTTCTATGCTAGTCTTGTGAACTCAGCATGCATTTGTCTTTTCTTCGCTATTGAGAAATAAGCATCATAGAACATGGTCTTGAATTCTTCCCAAGTCAGCATTGTTTCATCTATGGCAGGGTCATTCATGATCATTTCCCACCAGTGATATGCTGGCCCTTCTAACTAATGTACTGCTAAAGTGACTCGTCACGGTCCTGTCACTCCCAATGCGTTCAAATGCTTATTCATCTCCGTAAACCACCTATCAGCTGTCATTGGATCAATCATTCCTTCAAATGTATTGGGTTTCAATTTCTGAAACTCAATTAGTAACTCCTTCTGTTCCTTATCATAACCAGCTGATTTATTTTTCGTAATTGCCACTGATGATATGGCCTCTTGTTGAGTTTGAGGTACTGGTGAAATCTGAGGCTCTAGCGATGGTTGTACAGGTTGCTGCAACATCTGTGGTTGTACTGGCACTGGTGGTTGTGATGACTGCAAAGTTTTCACTATTTGTTCCACTACTCGAGGAGTAATTTCTATCACTATTCTGGGAGTAACCTCGGCTATCATCTTCTGAGTAATCTCTGCAATCGCCTCAAGAGTCATCATTGCTCCCACTGATGCAACTGTTATTCCTAGAGTGCCTTCTCTATGCTCAGGCTCGTGACTACTCTCCCCTCGAGCCATTCCTCGTTTTGGTCGTCCCTTGGCATTGTCTGCAAATCAAGACCTAATTCAGTATCCAATAGTTTAATTTGACTGTAGCAAAACATCTAAGTATTGCAATCAAACTTTGGATTCTGAACTTGCAGTAATTGCCAGTTAATTTCCCCCCACCTAGGTGTTTTCGCTTGTTTCGTGCTACTGTGACTCTAGATGCATAGTCTCTAAGTTCTCGATATGTCTTTGTGGCCTAAAAGTTTGTACTTCTAAGTCGACAGCATTTCGTTTATTTCTGGGTGCAGGAGTTTGGGTAATATACTAAAATACGGTTTTGTTACATATATTGCAACCAACCAAACACATAATGCACGCTAGCATAATGAAATCCCAAGCTTCCATCCATGCTTCCAGGTCCGTGTGCCCCATCCCACACTCGCCTTTCCACACAGACTTCTACTTAAAAATTTCATTACACCCATTACAATTGCGCAAATGTCTCGACTTCCACAGCTGCCACATCCTACTATGTTGATCAGGCATAATAGAACATATGCCTCCGTGGATGGATTCCCTGGCTTCACAAGACCCACTATGCTTGACTGCCCCATCCTAGCCAAACATAGCAAGTACCTGCTCTACCAGAGACACGAGCATTCACCAAACATGGTCTGTCATTCTTCGAATCCAAGATTCCTCTATACCCCCAAATCCCTATGCACCCCATCCTACATAGAGACTAGAGGTACAACATCCTCCTGAACTTACGTCCTGACCAAACAAGTTTGCGTTCAATCACATTATCAGTCTCTAACCTATGCCCTAATATCTTTTAATTTAGACTCACTGTGCCTCCAAGGCATCATCCGATTAGTCCAAACTTCATCCAAAACTGTTTCCAATCAAAACCATTTTCCAGTGAAAAGCAAAACCCAGTAAAAATCATTAAAAATCATTTCTAGCCAAGAGAGCTACTAAATAAGCTTTGATACCATATTTGTAACACCCCAGCCTCAGGTTCGGACTCCCCAAAATGGAGATCATCATGTTACCATCTCCTAAGCCCCGGAATGTTGCCTTTGCTACAAATTTTACTAACTTTATTAGGTAATATAAATGAAAAATTTTCAAAATAGTGAGCCCATATAAATCAACTTTCAGTTAAACATTTCCTGTGAAAATACTCAAGATATTATTTGAGAAAATATCAAGTTCAACAAAATTTCCTACAAGTTTTATATTGTCAAAATATGAAAACACAGTCCATCGATAAATACATCATCAAAACATGAAAATATAGTTAGATTACATTTATGGTGTTATACAAAAGAAGAACAAGTATTTTGTTCCAAAATTACATCCAAGTCATTTTAACAAAATGTTTCAAAACAAAATTATAAACCCATCCTTGAATGTCTCCATTGTCAGAAAGTAGCCACTATACCATAGACCTGTGAAAACCTAAAAATAGAGTGATAGGGTGAGCTCGAAAGCCTAGTGAGTCAATCCTATACATCTCTAGCATTATACAAGATCAAACTCAAAACATATACACACTTCCACACATTAGGCGTTTCACATATTAATTTGTTTGTTGTAACCTAAACCAAAAGAGTTGGTTAGACTCCCAATATTCCTTTGTGATCCAAGATGGAAATGAGTGCATGCAATTTGGCCAGAAACAAGAAATCAAGAGCATCAACATCCAAAGATAAGTAACGTTCTGCAGCCTATTACTTATCCCCATGCATGCCCTACGGCCTGTACATGTGAATCAAAGTCTAAGGAACAATAATGTTATGCAGCCAATTACTAAGGTAACGCTATGCAACCTATTTTCAAGTCCCAAAGACAAATCAAGTGTCGAGCAAAAATCTAAGGAAAGGAACGTCGTGCGGCCTATTCCTTTTTATTCCCAAGATGTCACAGTCAAAGGTAAGGAACGCTATGCAGCCAATTTCTTATGATTCCCAAGACAATAAAGTATGTTATCGACACTAAGGGTCAGGAATATTTATGACACTCTGCAGCCTGTCGTACCGGTGTGTGGGATTCTTATTTAGCCATTAATCTTAGTTTAGTGAAGCAATCATGCAGTCATGCCCAAAACACTCAATCAACATGATATCAGAAATAAAATTATAAAAATGTGACATGAGCGGCAAATTTTAATAGAAATCATGCATAACGGTAAATCATTCGACACTTCCAACAATTGCAAACAAACCATTCAATTCCAACAACATCAACATTCATATAATATAAATCCTATACTTGCAACCATCATGTCTCAAACATGATTCCCCCATAATACTAAAGAGTAAGGATATCCCTCTCACTTGAATGTTTTAGGATTCCCTTCAGCTTCCTTATCACAACAAATTGTCTTTAAGATGTACTTGACAGTTATTCCACCAAAACTTCAATTCACCTTACTTCCTTTCACAGAAAATGTGTTACCCAATTTCAGTTCTTTAGACACTGGTAAATTCGAAATTCCCTAAAAACAACAGTCAAATTCAATACACAATTGCTTTAGGACTTTATATAAGGAAAGGATTCAAATTTACTTCAGCTAATAGGGTTCTCTCATAACATACTTCCTTCATTCACCCTTACAATAGAAAATCTTAATTTTCCAGATTAAACAAGAGATAATCGAGAGTGTAAATTAACATAGAGGCTTAGATTCTTACCTTTAGTCTCCAATTTCTGACCCAAACAGCTTCAAAGTGCTTCTTCTGGTTTTTCAAATTCCCTTCTCCCCTGTTTGGAACGAACTGAACGTGAAAATGACGAGTTTAAGTCGGCCATTCAATTTTTATATCGCGCACAGACAGTGGTTGAAAATTAAGGACCTCGGTCTGTGATTAATTCTCTCAAAATTTCTAGTTTTCTCGACTGCGGACCGCGGTCGGCCATTTACGGACCGCGGTCAGCAGAATGAGCCACTATTCTTAAGTGGTTTTCCTGCACTATTTTCGCTGACAAACCACAATCTTTCGAACCTTTTTTCCTATTTTTCATTATTTTTAAGTTTCTAAGCCATAAAAATGAGTTTATATGATTTTATTTTCATTTAATACATACATGGACATTCAAAACATATGTTCTTTTAAAACTTTGCTATTTAATTGAAATTCTTAAATTAATTATCGATGTGGACACGTTAAAATGTTTTGGGTTATTACAGCCCGGGCCGCGCGTGCGACCCGAGTCTCGCACAAGCTTCCTGCCCGGGCGGGCTAGGCGCTCGGCCCGCTTGGTGTTTGGGCCGGCCCAGGCCTAGCTC
>JAJIYU010007948.1:0-18545 GCA_030144865.1 Tinospora cordifolia | reverse complement strand
AGTCTTTGTCTATTGATCGACTATGGGCAATTAAACTAGGTGATCATCAATAATAGTACCCTTTTCCCTATATCAATGGCCTATTTGATTAATTGAAGGGAGCCATGTTTTCCAAGATCAATCTCAAATCTAGCTACCATCAACTAAGGATTTGAGAAGAAGATGTTCTAAAGATAGCCTTTAGAACTCACTATGGTCATGATGAGGTCTTAGTCATATTGATTGAGGTGAAAAATGCTCAGGTAATGTTCATGGACTAGATGTAGAGTGTATTGGTCATACCTCAACTAGTTCATGATCATATTTATTGATGATATTCTAATACACTTAAGGTTACTAGAGGAGCAAGCCGAACATCTAAAGACAACTTTGCAAACCTTGAAGAATCATCAGTTGTACGCCGAATTCAATGTGTGACTTCTTGTTATGAAAAACTAAGTTCTTAGGTCACATGGTCGGCGCCCGCCGTATCTCATTTGATTCAGTTAAAGTCGAGGCAGTCACCAACTGGTCGAGACCTACCACAGTAACAAAGATTCAAAGTTTTCTAGGATTGGCTCAATATTATTTAAGGTTTTTGCAGATCTTCTCATGTTTTGCTACACTCCTAACTTAGCTATTTAAGAATTATATCCTATTTGAGTGAACTAATGATTGCAAAAATACCTTTATATCTCTAAAGAAAAAGTTAACAACGACACCAATACTCATATTACTAGAAGCAAACCAACCATTGGTGATTTACACTGACCCATCTCACATTGACCTAAGATGTGTAGTGATGCATAATGATAGAGTTGTAGCTTATGCACCAATGCAACTCAGAGTACCTGAAAAGAACTATCCTATGCCCTAGAATTAGCAACTATGAAATTATCTCTAAAAATTTGGAGACACTTTCCATACAGTGAAAAGTTGACCCCCTGCTCAGACCACAAAAGTCTTAGATATCTATTCAGTAAGAAGGATCTGAAAGAGATGCTCAAGAACTAAAATTTCATAATCGAGTATCTTATAAGAAAAACCAATGTTGTAGCAAATGCCTTGAGTCCAAAAAGAGTCGAGGTAGCTTCTTTACCTATTGAAATGTCTCATAAGTGGCAATTATTGGAGCATGCCACTATCATGAGTATCTAGGAAGTCTCCACTGACAATATGGGTTATGAACAGTTGAGAGCCCAATCGATGTTGATATAGGAATTGGGGAGGCACAATCCTTGAACATCAACTATTATATGCATAAAGATTGGATTGAAGATCCCTCTCAAGAGGAGTGATGTTCTAATAGTATCGGTACTTAATGTTTTCAAGGCAAACCTTATGTCCTCGATAAATCCTCTTTGAAATAACTAGAGTCATGTTAGTTGGTTAGTAACCAGTTAGATACTTCTATACAATTACAATTAATAAGTATTTTGCACAAAAAAAAAGACATGAGAGTTCGTTATGTAGTTTAGCCAATGCCTACATTTGCGGGGCCTTGCCCAGCTAAAAAATGCTACTATGAACAAACGGTACAGCTATTGCAACTAGACTAACACAATGACCAAAATACTCATGCCATACTTTGCAATATACACCACTTAAAGTTGGTCCAACACCCTGCAGCAACACTCTACGCACATGAACCACAACGAACTTTTCTTGTCTTTGAAGAAGATGTCAAACTCTATTGATAGAATCAGCCACCGAAGACAATCCCTCTTGCCTTGCTAATTTTAACACTTCTCATAGATTTTATAGCTCCTTACACTTTGCCTCACGATCGCTCAATAAAACAAGAGTTAAAATAAAGAATTCATCTCTCAATACAATGGATCACATTTATGTGAACAACAATTTCTTTATAGCTTGAGTGATGATCAATGCTTTGGACGCCACTATATTTATAGGCTTTTGGTTTGAATTCTTTTTTAAGCAGGAAGAATTTATGGGTAGACATTGAGCGATACTGTGAACACAGTTTCCTGTCTGGACAGATTTCCAAAATCCTGTGTCCTTCAAAGTGATGCTAGATTCTTCCACTTCTTTCCTTTTCTTATAGATTTTCAGCTTAATGTACAAAATGGAAACCTTCATTAAAGTAACTCGACCTGCCATTTCTTATAAATATATTGAAGAAAGATTTATGTTTCTGTTTCAAGAGAAATCCTATTTCTGTTTCTTAAAAAACAATTTCTATTTTTAAGAGAACCAGTTTCCACTTTCAATAATCGAAAATCATATTCCATTTTTGAAAATTATTTGAATTTAAAAACTTATAACATTCCAGAAAGATAGAAAGGATTTTGCTCACTTATTTGTTTCTATAAACGTTGTCAAGGAAAGATTTTAAAAAGATTCCAAAAGAGCATGATTTCTTCTAGCTGTAAGTTTCTAATTCTTTAGTAGAGAGACAAATATGTAATTTTTTATCTATAGTTAGCAATATTTCCAAAATATATGAATATTGATTTAACAAGACACATTAGCACCAAACATGCCAACTTAGATTTGAAAATTGCCATGTCACAAATGATGTGGCATTTTCCTGACACCCTTTGAAGTTGAATGTTTTTGCAGAATTACACCAATCCAAGTACACCATTCATCATGGAGCTAAAATAAGTACCATAATGCCAAACATACTCATTGGTGGTGAAGGATGAAGCGAGATATAACCCTATATGTTTAGTGTTGCGATACTTGTCAACAAGTTAAAGTTGAACATCAGAGACTAGGAAGATTGTTGTGGCAATTCAGTATTCCCAAGTAAGAGTGAGAACATAAAGCCATGAACTCTATCATGGGAATCACCAAAACTCTGTAGTAACATGATATGATTTGGATTATTATAAATAAACTAAGTCTATCCATTTCCTTCTATTATATAGCAAAAACAGGGTAGATTGACTAAGTCGATTAACAATCTAAGAGATAGCCAAGTTGCATGGAGTCCTTCTGCCCATCATATCTTGTCAAAATTCCTAGTTAACCTCTCAATTTCGAAAAAAGTTTACAAAAGTAGATAGGACTGTATGTGAACCTTAGCATAGTGTTCTTTCCTCAGTCAGATGGATAGTTATAGAAATTGATTTAGATTATAGAAGATATGCTTGGGGCAAGTATTCCGAACTTTGGTAGAAACTGGAAATACCATATTTCTCTATATGAGTTTGCCTATAATTACAATTTTTGCTCCAATATTGGTATGTCATCACTTGAGGCCCTATATGGGCGACCTTGCAGATCTCCAACATGTTTGACTAATGTGTGAGATCAAGTTCTAATAGGAATAGATTTTGTTCACGAACAAATTGAGAAAATTCTCAATATCTATCAGTAGTTAAAGACAGCTTAAGATATGCAAAAGAGTTATATCGATAATTGGAAAAATACCTAGAATTCATGGTGGGTGATCATGTATTATTGAAGATTTCACCTAGAAAAGGACACACCAAATTCGATACTCGGTGTAAACTTAATCTCAGATACATCAAACAATTTGAGTATCTAAAATTGATTAGTCCCATTACCTATCAATTGGTGTTACCACCTCAGCTTGCTAGTGTATACAATGTCTTTCATGTATCAATGTAAAATAAATACTATTCAAACCCATCACATGTGTTTGATTGGAGGAAATTCAAGCTAGACCCAGATACTTCAACATAAGAAATGCTTGTAGATATCATGGACCAAATTGTGAAGAAGTAGAGAAATAAAGATATTTCAAGAGTCAAAGGAAGATGACAAATACATAAAAATGAACAATATACTTGGCAACATGAGACATATATGAAAAAGCAAATTCCTGACCTTATGTAACATTAAGGATTTCTAAGACAAAATCATATTTAAGAGGGATAGATTATGAAGACGCAGTCATTTATATCAATGTATTTTGATAAATTCATGAGAAATATTGCAAAAATTTGATTCGTGAAAAAAAAATAAGTGAACTTCTAGGAAATATAAGACTTTTTTTAAAAAAATATGAACGGAGGTAAAAAAATATATATAATTTGGAAGGAAATACATAAATTATTAAGGAAAAATACAAATTGTTGGAAACATTTTTTATTTTGGAAAAAATGTGTGAACTTTTGAAAAGATATTCGATGAAATTAGAATTTTAGGTCTATCTAGGATTTTGATGAAAAATGAGGGGCAAATTTTACATTTTGCAGAAAAAATTAGTAAAAAAAAAGGATGAAAACAAAAAATCGAGGGGGGGAGGGGTGATTAGTTGCAATGCACTACAACTTAAAAAAGAAGCAGCAATGGCCATTCACGCCATATCGATAGAGACATGAGGTTGTAACACCCTAGCCTCTAAATCTTGTCACAATCATTGTTGATGGACGTCTTCGTATCTCACCTCAAGACAGAACCAAGTCAAATGTGTGGTAACTTCCACTTTCAATATTCGGATATCGGGACGTTACTTTCATTCTTTCTTTCTCATAACATCCCAACAAAATATCAAAATGGGGAAACATAATGAGTAATATCATGCATGATTTAACATAGGGATGGCATGTCAACTAGAAATACTATGATTAAACTCATAAAGAAATAAATTACTCTAGTGCCATAGCCTGAGTTCAAAAAAGTCATTAAACCAACACTTGGACCCATGGCCGAAGTCAATGAATAAACCAACCAAACATAAATTAAATATGGGTCTCATGCCCTACAACTGCAAACAAATGGAAAATTTCTACTCCTATGAAGCCTCAACAATGGACTGCATCAAATTACTCCAATGGTCTCCATTTACTTGTCTATGAGCAAGTATCTTTAGTGATCACCTAAAAAATATATTAGTAGGGTGAGCTCAAGAGCCCAATGGATCACATACAACACATCTCAAACATTGTAAAAGTCAAAAACATGACACATTCAAACACTTATAAGTTATTAGGCATTTCAAAACACTTCAATTGTTTAAGTTCTTGTTAAGACTAAAAGGAATCTCCTCGGTATTTCCCTATGTCTGAACTCTTGGAAGTAACACATCGAAGGCCAACTCCTCATCATGACACAACCTTAGGAGTGAGATCTTACTCGATCCTCAGTCCCATCCCAACTACGACCACAGTATCATGGACACTTGCCTAGAATGGGAAAATACCCACGTTGATGTCAGGCTGCCACAATATCTGTATCATCGCCTCGGTATGTGGTTATACTCTTAATTGTCTTTATTTAGTAACCACTAGCATGCATACTTTATCTCATCATCACAATACATGTAACCACTAAACATGTTGACAAATTATCATGTACCAGGTAACACAAATCATGTAATCTAATAAATAACATAGATGGCATATTCTTAGAATGACATACAATAATAGAAACATGTAGCATGCTATCAAGGTATCTCAGGTACGCAAACATACAACAATTAATGCATCATTCCTAGCATGCTTCTAGGCAATATAAAGACAGTAAACAAACCATTCATGTGTTACATTTGAGACTAAGATAATATTAGAGAGAGGGATAGTCATCTCCACCTAATTATGTGTTCGATTCCCTTCACTTTCTATTTTTGAACCCAAGTCTTCTTGAGTCCATTACCTTCAAGGATTTTAAACCATTTCTCAGTATATGTTATATTCCGAAGGTTTCAAACCCATAATATAAAGATTTCTAAGTCAAATATGAGCGTTGTATGTAAAAGAATGCGAAATAACTACTCTATATAGTGTTCATTATCCTCTCAGTTGTGAAATAGCGAGTAGAAATGCTATACCTTATTCCCCTTCATTGTCTCTTGAGTTAGCCTTACTAGAATGCCTTCAAATGGTCTAATGCTTTGTTATAGTGGAAGAACGTTCTTAAACTCAAAGTAACATTGAAATAGTGCTAAACCAAATAGGTCTCGCGTAAATTAGAGTCTCACCTTCGTATGGCCATCTAGAATGATGCCCAAGTTCACCCATTTCACAAGCTACATAGTTTTTTTCCTCTATTCGAGCTTGTAAGATAGTTAAGAGAAAAATGACAGGTATAGATCGGACTTAGGATGTGTTTCAGAGGAGGAAAACATCATTTAGAGGCAACTGGTATCGGTCTCCAGAAGTGTACGTGCAGCTGTAGAGTGCAAGAACGTGATTAGGGTTCTTCCTCTTTTGTGCACAGATGTTTATATATACATATAGGAGGCAATCACAACATTCCAACCTTCCATTTTTGGTTTCTTATCACATTACCGCAATTTTCCATGCCAGCATCGTCGTCCCATGTGTTTGTGTTGTACATCGCAGTATCGCAATTCTCCACGCTAACACTGCAATCCCACGCGAAAATCCCACTTTCACAAATCGTGATGCACGATTGTGGTCCCCAAACTGGTACTGCGATCGTCACATGATTACTTTTTTTTTAGATTAGTATCTCGATTATCTTTAATTCGTTGGGGTGTTAAAATCTACCCCCCTTAAAGAAATTTTGTCTTCAAAATTTAAAAGTAATTAAATACCTGTAAGATGTCACCCTATTAGCTACTCTTGGTGAAGAGGTCTGGGTACTTCTTCCACATTTCGTTCTCTAACTCCTAGGTAGCCTCTTCTAGGTCATGGTGTCTCCACAAAACCTTGACTAAAGGGATGTCCTTAGTCTTGAGACTTTGTACTTTACAATCTAATGTCCTGATCGCTGGTTCTTCGTACGTAGCGTCGTCCCACAGTCTTGACTTCCTTCCAACGTATGATGTGAAAGGGGTCTAGTTCATACTTCCAGAACATCGATACGTAGAATATGTTGTGGATCAAGGACATTCTATTTAGTAGATCCAACTCATAGGCACATTCACCAGCCCATCTAATTATTTCAAATGGATCGATGAACCTTGGCGATAGTTTTACTTTGATCCCAAAATCTTTTATTCCCTTCCGAGGGCTGATCCTCAAGAATACTCTATCACCATCTTGGAACTCTAGAGAACTTCTCCTCTTATCCTCATAGCTCTTTTGCTTACTCTGAGCCATAGTTAACCTCTTCTAGATCGATTCCAATTGTCCCTTCATCTCTTATACTAGGTCTAGCCCTGTAAGTGCATGATCTCCAGCAAGATGGAGATCTACAGGGTCTATTGTAGAGAGCCTCGTATGAAGTCATTTGAATACTTGCCTGATAGCTATTATTGTGGGCAAATTCTACTAAGTGCAAGTATTTGCTCCAATTACCCTTGAAGTCAAGTACATGTGCCCTTAACATGTATTCTAGTATCTGTATCACTCTCTTAGATTGTCCATCTATTTGAGGATGGAAAGCAGAGCTCATTGTGAGTCTACTGCTTAACTCTTTCTGAAGGCTCTGCTAGAATTGAGATGTGAATCCAAAATCTCTGTCTGATATTATGGTCTTGGGTATACCATGTAACCTCACTATTTTTGTGACATACAGTTCTACCATTTTTCCGACTATATCTGTAGATCGGATGTATAGGAAATGAACTATATTCTTAAGATGATCTACAACCATATTGTGTCTTCACCCTTCTAGTTCGTGGGTAGGCCGCTTACAAAATCCATTGTAATATTACCCCACTTCCATTCTGGGAGCGGAAGTGGTTGCAACATTCTCGAGGATTTCTTATGTTCGGCCTTTACCTACTGGCAGGTTAAACATTTAGAGACATATTTGGCTATGTCCCCTTTCATAGCTCTCCACCAATAGGTTTTCTTGAGGTTCTGGTACATCTTATTAACTCCTAGATGCATTGTGTACTTAGTCTAATGAGCTTCATCCAGTATAATCCTTCTACTCTATGCTGGTACACAGACTCTCTAGTACACAGATTATGTCCCCAGGTCTTAATGTACCTTCGACATCAATTTTGAAATTAGTGTGTTTGCCTTACTTGACACCTTCTGTTAGATTCACAATCCATCATGTTTCTGTTCATCTCTAATTTGTTGTAAGAGATTTGGTTGACAAACCATTGCACATAGGTATGCTTGCTTGCCATTTGAAGTTACGCTCAAGTTGTAGTCACTAATGAGCTAGTACATTTGACCTTTCTCCTCATTCCTTGTATCAAACTTCTTGTTGAGGGCATTAGCTACAACGTTTACCTTCCCTAGATGGTAATGTAGCTGGAAAGTCATAGTTTTTCAGAAACTTCATCCATTTCGCTATCTTAGGTTTAACTCTTTCTGAGTATAAATATACTTCAGGTTCTTATGATATGAAAATAGGTTGAATCTTTCTACATAAAGATAGTGCCTCCAAATCTTTAAGGCACATAAGATAACAACTAGCTCCAGGTCATGCGTAGGATAGTTCTATTCATGGATTTTTAGTTGTTGAGAAGCATAAGCAATGAATTTCCCCTCTTGCATCAATACAAAACCCAATCTATTTTGTGAGGCATCAATATACAAAATGTAGCCAACATCATGAATAGGGGTACCTAAAATAGGAGTTGAAGTTAACCTTTTCTAAAACTCTTGGAAAGATTTTGGTCTGCTTATTTGTAGGCCCAGTTAACTTGGAGAAGTCTTCGATAAATCTTTGGTAATATCCTGTCAAACCCAAGAAACTTTTGATTTCTATAACTGTTTTTGGCTGCTTCCAATTAGTTACCGACTCCAATTTATCTAGATCAACTGATATGCCTTTGATTGAGCCTACAAGGCCAAGAAACTTGACCTTCTTCATCTAGAATTCATCCTTGTTGAACTTATCATACAACTCATTTCTCCTCAGTGTGTCCAGTACAATCTTCAAGTGCTCAACATGTTCAACTTTTGATTTGGAGTAGATTAGGATATAATCCACTAATACCATTACGAATTGATCTAGATATTGTCATATAATTTGTTTATGAAGTCCATGAATGCAGCCGATGCATTGATCAAACCAAACGACATAATTGTGAACTTGAAATGCCCATATCAAGTTTCTAAAGGTTGTCTTAAGATATCTGCCTCCCTAATCCTTAACTGGTTAAACAAGTCATCTATCATAGGCAAAAGATATTTTATAGTCACTTGGCTTATCTTCCTGTAGTAAACACATAACTTCATTAAACTATCTTTCTTCTTCACAAATAGTATAAGAGCTCCCCATGGTGATTCATTAGGTCTAATGAATCGCTTTTAGTACAAGTTTTCCAAGCAATCACTGTAGTTCCTTTGGGAGTGGATACATATAATGATTTTAGTGGTGTAGATGTCACTAGTTGTAATCCCCTAACAAGGTCTTTTAAAACAAATGACTTAGTGGCACACGAGTCAAACAAGATCTTAATAGTAGCACTAAATAGTAGAAATGTACCTTCGATAGCCGGAGTTGGGTCTGCCTGCAATCCTCAATAGTAAACACTTAGGCCTGATTCTATCCGCCCTATTATTGTTGTTGTTAAGGTTGCCTCTATTGTGGTTGTTGCTATCCATGTCCCCCTTGGTTCCTGCCCTAACCATTATTTTGCCCTTGGACCTATCTCTATGGTCCTTGGTTTTGACAGTTATTGGAAAGATTCCCTTTCTACCCATAGCTATAGCAAGCTCCTTCTCTTTGAGCCAGTCATTTGTTGACTCTTTCTTGGTTCTGCCACCTTGGTGGCTGGTTCTTGTTCTACTATTTCTGGTTCCCTTGGAACTCTTTGCTATTGCTTGATCTCTTGCCCTTGTTTCTCAACTTTTGCTTAAAGTTGTCCTCTCATTCTATCATAGTGTTTTCTCCACTACTTCCCTATAAGTCTTCAGACCCATTGGATTCACCACTCAGCACTTTCAATTTTGTAGCCTTTTACAAACTTGTGGGCCTTCATTTTCTCATCCCTGATCAATTTAAGGGCAAACTTGGCCAATTTAGTAAATTTGACTTCATACTCAAACAAGCCATGTCTCTCTGAGTCAAGCTAATGAACTCAGACTACATCAACATTTGTGTGGCCTCTAGAAAGAACTTCTCATAGAATATTTCTCTAAATTCGCCAACAACTCTTGGCTAGTCCTTAAATTGATGTGTGGCCAGTCCTTAAATTGATGTGTGGCTAGTCCTTTAACCCCTAGCACATCTGGGTGCTCAACTAACTCATGTTACTAGTAATCTGAAACCATACTGTCAGATGTACCATCAAATTGGGAAGGGCGTAGTTTTTGTAACTCTGTCAACATCGCCCTTTGCTTTTTGTCATTGATTTCCTCTTGTGGCCTTTGATGAACTTAAACATCCAGCATGAGCACTATCTGCTATACCAAAATCTGCTCCTAAGGTGGGGCCTATACCTGTGACTTTGGTGCCGCCTATGCCTGCATCTGTGGCAACAACAATACTTAAATGATATGCTCAGTGACTCGCCTAGTAATCTTATCCTAGAACTCTAGAATCAATAAAGCCCCAACCTGAGCCTCAATCTGATTAACTTGTGCTCCCTGCCACCAGGGTGTCTCATCAGATGTAGCAACTCTCATAGCAAGTTTCTTGGATCCGACCATTTATCTATAACCAAAGATCCATTCAATCATCATAAATTGATCGAAGAAATCCCATGTATATGCTTAGAGCATTTATTTATGTCGTACTAGCATGACTCTAGATTCATTCTCTAAGTTCGCATTTGTTCAGTAGCCTACTAGTTTATGCTTCTAATTACACAATGAATTGTTCATCTCATGGTATAGGATTTGGTCTTAAAATTTAAAAACATTCATGACATATACATTGGCATTTTCCACATAGGCAAGGTATGTAAGCGAACACTCATACATACAGTTAGGCATACATTACAAATAGCACACTAGCATAGCAAGATTCCAAGCTTCTACCCATGCCTTCGAGTTCGAGCATCCTATACCACTCTTGCCCATCGACATAGGCTTCCACCTAGAGATTTTACTATACCCAAATAATTTCACAAGTATCTTAATGTCCAAGGCTCCCCAAGTCCCACTACTCTTGATTGTCCCATACCAGCCATGCATAGGAAACAAGTTCGTTTAAAGCCACCGATCACTCACCAAACATGGCTTGTCAATCTCCGAGCCCAAGATTCTTTCATATCCCTGAATTTATATGCGTATCATACTACATAGAACCCAAATATACATGATCCTGCCAATATTATGTCATGACCAACTAAGCATTTCATTTCACACGTTATCGGTCTCTAGTTTATGCCTTAAAAACTTTTATTTATGATCCACTATGCTACCTTGACAACACCCAAGTTATACCTAAGGTCTTTCCCTAGACTTAAGTATGCAATGTCTTTACTGTCCAACTCCTTCGTAGGATTGGCAATTCATAGTCTACCCTCTAGACTCTAGCCTAGTGACTTACTGACTAAGCCACGGACTAATTAACTAACCAAGCTACTGATTGAGCTCTATGTGAGTATTTCACCAAACTGGTACCACCTTTGGCCTCAGACTAGAATTTTTCCCATGAGTTACTAATTAAACTTTTTCCTAACGAGCTACTAACTGAGCTCTAATACCACCTTTGTAACACCCGGACCCTCGAATCCTATCACAATGATTACGAACTAGGCATCTTTGTCTCTTACCTCAAGATGGAATCAAGTCAAACATGTGGTTACTTTTGCTTTCAATATTTCAGGGGCTGAGACATTACTTTAATTCTTTCTTTCTCTTAACCTCCCAATAAAATATCAGAGTGAGAAAACATAAAGGTAATATCATGCATGATTTAACATAGGCATAACATATCAAGTAGAAATAATATGATTAAACTCATAAAGAAATAAACTACTCTAACCCCATGGCCTGAATTCAAAAGAGTCATTAAACTAACACCTGGCCCCATGGCTAAAGTCAATGAATAAACCAATCAAACATAAATTGAATATGGGTCTCATGCCCTACAACTTTAAACAAATGGCAAATTTCTACTCTTATGGAAGCTCAACAATGGATTGCATCAAATTACTCTAATGGTCTCCATTTACTTGCCTGTGAGCAAGTATCTTTAGTGATCACCTGAAAAATATAATACTTGGGTGAGCTCAAGAGCCCATGTAACACCTCAACCCCTGAGACTTGATTGTTTAGCTAATCACAAGATAGGGTGAGCCATGTTACGTTACAAGTACACGACTTGCATCACATTCTATTAGAATTATCTCAAGTCTTATTAATTCATGATGAACACACAACCTAAAACAATTTAACTTTACTTCAATAAGACTATTACAAGGGAGAAAAGAAATCTTTAGTCTTTATTTATTCAATAAAATAATAAAGAAGTACATAATTGAATTTTAAATAACAAAAGAGTACATAACTCAATTTAAAAAAAAACTAAATTTAGCAGAAGTCTTAATTTAAATAATCAAAATTTGGGCAACATGCCCTTGCATATAAATTTTCAAATTTGAAACCCCATCTAATTTTTAGTAGTCTTCATGATTCAATTTCCTGAAAAATATTTGAGGAAGAGGTGAGCACACAACCCAATGGATCATTCCATAATGAACTAAATTACTAATTCAAATCAAAACTATATCCAAATTCAAACACTTATAAACAATTAAGCAATTCAAATAACATCTTTGGTTATTGTTGATATTAAGACTAGAAGGGGTTCTAATCCCTTGATGTTCTTATCAAAGCACTCCACTCTTGGATGAAAAAATAATTCATCTTGTCATATTTCATTAGAATAGGGATCTCAAGTCCACATTCCAAGTACTTTGGGTTATACCCATCCACAAACAGTGATGAGCCCCATATACAATAAGTAGATGTAAAGAACAACCATAGCATCACTTAGATTACTATGACAGTATGTGGTTCGTAACTTCAAAGTCTTAATCTTAATTTCTACATATTCATGAATAAAAAATCAGAATAATAAAATTAAGAATAAAACATTCAAAAAGCATGAAAACAACTCGTAGCATGCTTTATAATTCAAATTGAACCTAATCATGAAAATTAGGCATGGCATGATGTCATGAATACTTAAAACATGCATACATGATAATCAAAATCTAAATCATGATCAAACATATAGAAAACTAAAAATAAAAGGTGCATAAATATGGTAGAAACTCAAACTAGTGAAGTAGAAATGTAGGAAATCTCATCCACCTTGGTTGCTTGCTTGTAGAAAATCCAATAGAGGTTCCCTTCTTTTATGTGCTTCAAGAAAAAAACCAACAACTTAAAGAATGTAAAAGAAATCTAAAATCCTAACTTCTCTCTAAAACTCACTCAAGAGCACAAGAGGGTGAGAAGAGGTTGCCAATAAGAGGGCTAGAACAAGCAAAGAGGGAAGTGTCAAATCTTTGTTATGAGATAAAGAATAGGTGTGCACAAGGGGAGTTTATATAGATTTTTCAAGACACGAGGGGGCCAAGATTTTGGCAACTTTGATTACGGTTTCCCCTCATGTGTGACAGCTAGGTTTGCACCCAAATCACAAGGGGACAACTAGGATTTGTAATTCCAAGATATGATGGTAATCCTCACACTTGGTGCCAAGATAGTGTGTTTTTGGGTTTAGGAAAATTTCTTGTTCTTGTTTCTTCAGTTTCTTCTTGTGTGTGATGGCTAGGGTTCCCTTGTGAGCTTGGATTAAACTTTTAAAAACTTCTTATTAGGTTCCTTCACATATGTGCACACTCATACTCACACATGTGGCTGGTTTTAGAGTGTATGGGCTATGGGTGCACTTGATTATTTATGGGTGGTCATGCATTCATGGGTCCACATAAATTTAATAAAAATTAATATCTCCTTAAATAATAAGAATTTAGGACTTTAGTCTATATTTTTGTATTCATAATAGGCTAATACATATTTTCAAACCATTTTTTGACTAGGGTGATCTTCATTTCATTTATTTTCCTACTTTAGACTCCATTGAGGAGTATTAGGCAAATGAAAACCTAATTCTTGGCCAATTGGGTTGAGTTTTGGATATGTTGTCTAGTTGATTTGTTCATGTCATCTCATAAAATTTTAGGTCATTTTGAGTCCTATGGTCACTAAGTAAAGATTTTGGACCTGCTGAATTTGCCCCTGAAATGGACCAATTTCATTTCTTAGCCAAATTTCATCAAATTGATATTGAATTTCTCATTTCATTAAGTATAGGATTTTTCAGGGTATTATAGCCTACTTTCCTTAGAAAAATTTTGTCCTCAAAATTTTTACATCGTTAAGGATTCCTAGTGAATAAATGACGATATTTTGTCTTCATTTCACATCCTAGCTCTTAGGTACCTTCTTTTACCCCATGATGTTTTCACAATACTTTAATTAAGGGAATATCCTTAGTCCTTAGGCTCTGCACTTTGTGGTAAAGAATTCTAATAGTCATTTCTTCATAAGTAGCATCATCTCGAATATTCACTTCCTCCCAGTGTATGATGTGAGAAAGATCTAGCTCATACTTTCTCAACATTGATATGTGGAATACGTTATGAGCTGAGGTAATTTATTGGGTAGATTTAACTCATAAGCACATTCTCTAATCCTTCTAAGTATTTCAAAGGGTCCGACAAACCTTGATGATAACTTACCTTTGAACCCAAACCTCTTGATACCCTTTTGAGGACTAATTCTTAGAAACACCTTGTCCCCCAATTGGAACTCTAGTGGTCTCCTTCTTTTGTCAGCATAACTTTTTTGACGACTCTGAGCTATAATCAACCTCTTCTGGATTAGTTTGACTTGATTGTTCATTTCTTCCACCAAGTTTGTCCCAATCAACCCATGGTCTTCAAGGTCAGCCCAACAAGTTGGTGATCTACAGGGTCTTCCATAACTCTTTTGATGACTCTGAGCTATAATCAACCTCTTCTGGATTAGTTTGACTTGGTTGTTCATTTCTTCCACCAAGTTTGTCCCAATCAACACATGGTCTTCAAGTTCAGCCCAATAGGTTGGTGATCTATAGGGTCTTCCATAAAGAACCTAATATGGAGCGATCTTAATACTTGCCTAATAATTTTTGTTATAGGCAAACTCCGCAGAGTGTAAGTGCTTGTTCCAATTTCCTTTAAAGTCCAAACCACATAATCTCAACATATCCTCCAAGTTCGAAATAACTCTCTCAGATTTCCCATCTGTTTAAGCGTGAAAAGCAGTATTCATGGCGAGTTTAGTACCCAACTCCTTTCGTAGACTCTGCCAGAACTGAGAGGTGAAGGGAGAGACTCTATCAAATACAATCATCTTAGGCATACCATAAAGTCTTTCTATCTCCTTCACAAAGAGTTCTCCCAGCTTACTCACTTGGTCTATGGATCTGATTAACAAGAAATGAGCCACTTTAGTGAGATGATCCACAATCACCCAAAAAGTGTCTTCTCTATTTTGGTTCTTGGGTAACCCACTGACGAAGTCTATGGCAATGTTATTCCACTTTCATTCAGGGATAAGAAGTGGTTGTAACATTCCAAAGGGTTTCTGGTGTTTTGCTTTCACTTGTTGACAGGTTAAGCATTTAGAGACATGCTAAGCCTCGTCTCTCTTCATTCCTCTCGACCAATAAGTTTTTCTTAAAATCTGGTACATCTTATCTCTTCCTAGGTGTATTGTATACTTGGTCTGATGAGCCTCATCCAGTATGATCTGCTTACTTTTCTTATTTTGAGGTACACAGATCCTCTCCCTGAGCCATAGGGTATTCCTAGCATCTAACTTGAAGTCAGTATGCTTTCCTTGTGTAACTCCTTCTATTATGCCTACAAGCCATTTGTCTTGTCTCTATTCTTTCCTAATCTGATGTAGTAGATCTGGTTAGTAAGATATGCTATAGAGGTAGGCTTGTTTGTCATTCAAGGTGAAACCTAACCTAAAGTCTTTGGTTAAGTGGTACTTCCGTTTAAGGTTGAAAAATCTTTGGTAGCATCTCGCCTCCGACTTAGTTGACTTGACCACATGATAAGCCTTAGGATTGCTGCTTGAAGTGACTAACACTTTCTCAACATTCAAAACATAGCCACGAAAGCTCTCAAGGAAATTAATTTCATTAATTAGAAAAGTTTAGGTACAAAACCTTATTCAAGCCAAAATTCATAAATATTAACATATAACAATTTTGAGTAAAGGACTCTATGCTACTAATTAAATTTAAAACAAATTTTCCTTTCTTAATATTGTTATACTATGGTCTTTAGGGTAGGCCTTGATCTTCTTGAACCTCAACAACAAACACCCTAGCCTGGTTCTGCGCATGATCCTGATTCTACCCTTAGTTGGCATTCTATTGTTGTTTTCTGCCTGAAAATGATCATTTTGACCTCATCCCTAAGTGTTATGTGGCTGAGGAGCTTGAGTAGGTGTGGTTGAGCAATTTCTCGCAAGATGACCCTTCTGCCTGCACATGTAGCATAGTTCTTGCTTTCTCACTTGTTCTTTCGACTCTTTTTTATTTTGGTCGTATTTCTGTGTATGTGGTGCTTTTTCACCACTCTTATTCTTCTTTTGGGTTTCTTCTCGCTTGACCTATGAAATCTTCTTGTACCATATGAAAGCACCACCCTATGCAAAATGATTACCTTTATTCTCCCCTCCCTGATAGGTCTAGTGAGAATGTAGCCAATTTAGTGAACTTCCTTTCATACTCAGCTACAATCATCTCTTTCTGGTTCAACCAAATGAAATCTTCTTGTGGCTTACTCAAGGTTGCTTCCAAAAAGAACTTTTCATAAAAGATCTCCATGAATTTCTCCCAACCCATAGCATCAACATTCGTGTTAAGGTCCATCTTCATCATACACTACCAACTTCTAGCTGGTCCCTTGAAGTGGTGTGTGGCCAGTTCCACCCTTCTTGACCCAGTTACCCTTAACACATTCAAATGTTCCTCCATCTCTTGATACCAGTGGTCTACCGTGATACAATCAGTTTTTCCTTCAAAATGTGGAGGGTGAAGCTTCTGTAGCTCCATCGGCATCTTCCTTTGTTTCTCATCATCCAAATCCTCTTGAGTCCTTTGACGTTCAGGAGCTGGGGCCACAGGTGCTAGCTGCTGAACATGGGCAAGTTTAGGCACTTGAGGTTGAAAAACTGCTTGAGGGAGTATCTGGGGTAGAACTCTCATAAGTTGATCCATAACCCTCCAAGCAACTTCATTCATCATACTTTCTATGCCAGCAGGTATTTCTTGGTCCCTCTACTCTGTCTCATCAGAAGTGGTTGTTCGAGTAGCGTACCTTCTTATTCCAGCCATTGCCCACAAATCAAGTAGATTTTCAGTATCGAACATTTGTACTATCATGACTCTATATTCAGGTCTCTAGGTTCTCGATTTGTTCAGTTGCCTAATAGTTTAGGCTTCTAGGTTCTTTTTGTTATTGGGTACAAGATTTGGTTTCATATGATACACATATAAACAAATTAAGCATGCTTTTCAAACAATCATACAATCAAGCAATTGCACTTTCTAGGGCAAGATAACCCACCTCCTTTCCAAAGTCTAACTTTACTACCTACAAGGCTTATCAGCTCAACTTGCAGTCATTATATCCAAACAAAATATCTTAAAACATTTGTTTCCTTTTTGAAAACACTTTCCAAAATAGTTTTCAATTAGAAGGTAGGGCATTCTAATTTCAACTCAAAGAATAGGTCAAACCTAATTGAGTTAATACTTTCTAAATCTAACACCACCATTGGTATAAGATGAAACTTTCTAATTCTAGCCCAACAACACATGTTTACGCTTGACTTTCTATTTCTAGCCCAAGACATATAAAGCTTAGGCTCTAATACCATCTTTGTGTAATACCTTAAAAATTCTATATTTAATTAAATGAAATTCAAAATCAATTCAGTGAAATTATGTGCAAAATAAAACCAAGCTCATTTTAGGGCTAAATCTGGCAGGTTCCAAAATTCTCATTTACTACCCCTTCGGGACCCAAAACAACTTGAAATGAATTAAGGTGACACGAACCAACTAAGGAGACAACATATCAAAAAATTAGAACAATTAGTCAAGGTTAAGGTTTTCATTTGCCAAACGCCTTCAGGGGGTCCAAATTAGAAAGAATTGTCATTTAGGGTACTTCGGGGCATCGAAATGAAAGAGAATAACAAGAACTAACAAAATGAATGACATATCCAAAAATTAGAACAGTTGGCCAAGATTTAAATTTTCATTTGCCTAGTGGCTTCAGTAGGTTTTAAATAAGGAAAGTTTTTGAAAGAAAATCACCTAGGGCAAAACCATACCTTAAAATATGCACTATGTTCATGTGATTCTAAAACTATAGGATATAAATCATATTTCTACGTAAATAAGGAGATATTAATTTTTATTTAATTTTTGTGAACCCATGAAGCCATAACCACCTCTAACATGTGCAAGTCACATGGGTAGAACACCATGATCATGTACACCCTACCCTATCCTAAGTTCCATGGGACGTGTCCATTACTTGAAACCATAAAGAATGATCTCATGTGCCATGTAAATGATCAAGTATGCCCACACCTATAGAAACCATGAAGAAGGATTCCATGTGCCAAGATAAATGATCATGTATACTAAGGTTACATATAAAATGTCTCATAAGTGTGTGTGTGGGCACACATGTGACAAACCCAAGATAGAAGTTTAATGAG
>JAJIYU010007947.1:0-18536 GCA_030144865.1 Tinospora cordifolia | reverse complement strand
GTTACTTAGATGAAGAAGTTTATGTGAAGCAGCCACCAGGATATGTGAAACAAGGTCTTGAAGATAAAGTCTACAGGTTGAAGAAAGCTCTATATGGCTTAAAGCAAGCTCATCGGGCATGGAATAAAAGAATTGATCAGTTCTTTTATGTTTTTTGTCTCCAAAAGTGTGGTTCTGAACATGCCTTATATGTGAAGATTGATGCATCTACTGGTACCATGCATTTTATGTTGATGATTTGATTTTTACAGGCAATGATGACATAGTCATTCGAGAATTCAAAAAAGCTATGATGGAAGAATTTGAGATAACTGATATTGGTCTCATGTCATATTTTCTTGGCATTGAGGTTGACTAGCATGATGATGGCATTTTCATCAGTCAGCATCGTTATACCCTGAACATTCTGAAGAAGTTTAATATGTCTGATTGCAATCCTTCTTCCACGCCTGTTGAAGTTGGTACCAGGCTATCAAAGAAATCTAATGACACTCCAGTTGATCCAACATATTTCAAACAAATTGTTGGGAGCTTGCGTTACTTGACTTGCACACGACCAGATATCTTATATGGAGTTGGATTGATTAGTCGATTCATGGAATCACCCAATCAATCCCATCTTGGTGTCGCTAAACGTATCCTACGTTATATTAAGGGTACATTTGATCACGGTTTGTTCTACTCTAACACTGGGGATTCTACTCTTTTTGGATATTCTGATAGTGACTGGGGTGGTGATCATGATGATCAAAATAGTACATCTGGCTATGCATTTTATTATAGTTCTACTGCATTCTCGTGGTCTTCCAAGAAGCAGTCTATTGTTGCATTATCTACATGTGAAGCTAAATATGTTGCTGCTGCTTCGAGTGCCTGCCAGGCTATTTGGTTAAGGAATCTTCTACACCACATTCATATGTCTATTGATGGTCCTACACCAGTTTATGTTGATAATTTGTCAGCTATTGATTTGGCAAAGAATCCAGTGACTCATGGCCGAAGCAAACACATTGATATGCGTTATCACTTCCTCCGTGATCAGGTTCTACAAAAAGAAATTGAATTAGTCTACTACAAATCTGGAGATCAAGTTGTCGATTTGTTCACTAAGCCTCTGAAGATTGAGACATTTTTGAGGTTGAAGAATACATTGGGTGTGTGCAAAATCTGAATTATGGGGGGAATTTAGATGCATTGGGAGAATTTTATGTAATTCAGATAATCTAGCTTATGGGGGGATGATAGATTGTAATCTAGATTATCTTATCTAGAATCTAGAATATCTAATAATTTGGGATAAGGTCATTAGATGATGATAAGATCTATTTAGATAAGATCTGTAATTGATATTACTAAATAATAGAGTCTATAAATAGACCCCATGAGTCTATTATGTAATCAATAAAGTTTAGCAAAAATAAATAAAGTTTAGAGTGGGAAGTTATTATTATCCAACATTCAACTCCCCTACCAGTCGATCTCTGTTTTAGTCTCCAACCCAGAAATTTTGCTATCCATTATGGTTTCCTTTGTTTTCGGTTGCAGCAGCCCAGAATTTCAAGTTGAATTCTAGTTTTCCATTTCTTTCTTCACTCCCCCTCTCGGCCAAACTACAAATCCAGCTTGAAGTGTTCTTCTTCCTTTTCCCCTTTGTTCCCTTCTTCTTTGGCTTCTTCTTCTTCGGTTGGTTCAATTAATGTCCAACACAGCAGTGGATTTTGGCTTCTTCAACCGTCCTCCTCCTTCTTCTCCTTTTATAGACGACGACTACTATTCTCGAACGTCTCCAAATCACCGCCCAACACTCGCTTGAACGTTCGCTATCAATCGTGTTGCTGATTGGATTTTCGAAGTAACTAGATTTATCTGGTTTTGGAATTTTCGTTCCTCCTCGCTCAACTCCGCCAAAATCAACTTTGAGTTTGATTTTTTTTAAACCGAAGTCCAGAAATCTTGTTTAATTTACTTAATAATTTACTTTATTAACCATTTTATTTATTTTTAAACTTTAGTATAAATCAATGCCAATTTATTTAAAACTTTAGTGTATAGTTAATTGCTAATCATATCCCAAACATGTGATCCTTTTATTTATTTATTTTTTTTTTCGAACATCAATTATTCCATTTCCTAATTACCAACTTTTACAACTCAATACCATTTTCCAATGCCTAATTTCATCATCATTTTTCGTTGTTTATTTATTTATTCTACTTTTTATTATTATCATTTTTATTTTATTTATTTATTTATTATTTATTATTATTATTATTATTTTCTGCTATTTATTTGCTAAAAAATATTTTATTTTATTTATCCAATTATTTGCTCGCGATGTGGCACGCTCACAAAATCCCGGGGTGTTACATCCTCCCACTAAGCAGGTTCGATCTTGAATCCTCATTTAGGGATTCAAGTCTTACCCTTTTACGGACAGGTTTTTTATTTACACTTGAATCGTTAGGAACCACTTAGGTGGGAAGTCTCCTCCTGAAACCCCCTCAGACCAAGGGCGCATACCTAGACGAAAACTAAGTTTCAACTCACAACCCATGCAACATGCCACACCAAGTAAAAAATGTAAAACAATTTGTTCACAAGGACTACCTAGAAAAACAAAACCCCCCTTTGAATTCCTCCAAACAACTTGCAGAGGCCCCAATTTTTTTATTGCTTGTCTTTTCCTTCGAGATCCTTTCTAGATTAGATATATTTAGCGCTTGGATTCTTATTTTCATTTTTCAAGGGTGTGGGTGGGACCATATTTTGTAGCTCAGTTGGACCTGGCATAGTAACTGTGAAGAACATTATTTTGAATTGTGTTGAATATAAGTTGAATGCATTAGTTGTTGTTCGCTCTCAGGTTGAGTAGTAAGGGTTGGAGAAGGACAATCACTCATAAATATTACAAGGATCAATACAATGGACGATTATGATCATGCCACGTGTCGACGATCTAGCGGGCTAGTAATGGTGAATTTTGTTTTTAGGAATTTAATGGGAAAGGGTGTAGAATTCAAAACTTCAGATTCTAAGGAGGAAAAGGCAAGAAAAAAAATCAAAATCTTCCTACTTAAACAATCACTTCTATAGTTAACAACTCTTCTTTATATAGTAATTCGACCAATTGCTCCGAATCCCCCGAGATGACTTTCAATGTGAGCTGAAGAATCAATTTTACCTGGATTATTTAGTGCAGAAGGATGGGTTGGTGTGGTTCCTCAACGCCTAGGACACCAGAATATCGAACCATGAACAAAGAAAGGCAAGCATCATTAGCTTACGCTCTAACCCGAGTAGCATGGGGCACATGAAATCTCATGTAAATAAGCAGTGCTGGGTAAATGCATTAAAAAAAGACAAATTTTAGCGGATGGTACTACTATAGTTGGTGGAAAACTCGTAGATAAAAACATCTACAGTACTAATTTAGATTATTTGGCGTGAGATGATCAATCCTTCACCCACTGATGAAACTTTTGTACATTTGGACTGCCATACCAACCAAAATAGTTTACAAACTTTGGCTTGATTACCATGTACATCTTCAAGAAGAAAAATAAGATGTTGCACCAAACCCTGACCCACATTCTCCAAGTTCAAAGGGATCCAATGCCTTTATACCAACTCCTCTAGAATTGCGTTATCATAGCCGAGACAAGAATGGTTGACCTAAAACTGCACCCATCGAGGTTTTTGTAACTGAGATGTGTAAGAGTAAAGGCTTTCCTGGTGTTGGTGGGACCAGGAGAGGGGAATAAATCAATGTTCTCCTAGGGCAGACATAAGAAGTTCTAGTTTCTTCTACCACCATCACTTCCTGACTCACCTGTTCAAACAAGAATTTAAGTTCCGGCAATAGTTCCATGTCTTACAATGTTCAAGCAACATTCTTATTTGAAGGATGATTTAAGAGGCCTTGTCACACCACCGACATCTTTAAAGGATGGAATAACACAATGAAGAAGACTATCGAGTGAGGGGTTTCTTTCAACTCAGTAGCCAAGGATGTGACAGATCCCATTGGAACTAGGGCTGGCAATTTATGACATGACACGTTAACTCAACCCAAACACGATATGAAGTTAATGGGTTTGGGTCAAAACGGGTCAAACACAATTATACATGACTAAATTTAAGTAAAAGACAGGTTAACCTATTAAACCCGAAAATGACACATTTAATATGATTATATATGAGTGAAGAGATAAATTATAAATAAGTTAATTTAAAATTAATATATTAATATTAATTTGTTGATAATATAATTTTTAATTATTTATTTAAAAATAATTTTTAAAAAACTTAATTTATTTTATATTTTTATTAATATTTTTTATAAAAAAAATTTAATTTGATTATAAAAAGTTAAATAGGTTATATACAAATACACGATTGTGACACGATTAATAAAATGGTCGAGTTTGGGTTTGCAAATTGGACACGATTAATAAATTTTTTGGGTTTGGGTTTATAATATATGGGTCAAACTCATTTAAACACGACCTGCTTATGACACGATAACACGAATTGTCACCCTTAATTGGAACCCCTAAGAGGGGGGTTGGGGAACTATAATGAGGAGGACGATAGACCTACTCATGCCTTATTCTCTCCACTTACCCTCCATGAGGTGAACCCGACCCCGATGGAGGGTACCATTAGGGGAGGCGAACCCAAGCCGATGGACAAGGCAATACTCGAGGGAGGGCACCCAAGGGCTAGGAGCTCCCTAAAGCCAAGAGGCAAGAGGAACTCCTTGTTTGTACTGTATTCTAAGGAAGGAAGGGGGGGGGGCGTACCTCTTCCCCTAGCAAATGGAGCCCTAAACTAGCTGCTACTTGTGAGGTATGGAAGGAGATCAAATTCAAGGAAGAAGAGGCAAGAAAAAAGAGAAAAAAAGGATAGATAACAGGATCGAACGGCGATATACGATGTAAGAAAATGGCAATCATGCAAAGTCAAAATGAAAAGCATCCATTGTTTAATAGATAGGACAGAGGTCTTCTAAACCTTTGGTATAGGTCCAAATCATAGCAGAAAGCATCTAAGCAGTAAGGCCACCCCAAGTGACCCTTTCATATCATAGTCGAGACAACATCAGGTTCTCTATCCCTAAGATGCGGGCATTCCCCATGCTACAGTTCCCTCTGGTCCATTCCCAAGTTGGTTTAGGGGAACATCTGAGCAATTACCTTTGATCTGTGAGCTATTACACACTCTTTCAAGGGTGGTTGCTTATTAACCTTTTGGCTATATATGCATCCCTACCTGCTTTATCATTGAGTAGTCATTTAGGCACCTTAGCTAGTGATCTAGGTTATTTCCCTCTTGACAATGAAGCTTATCCCCCATCATCTCACTGGCCGACCTTGATCCACTCCTTTTCCATAGTGAATTTCAGTCATTAGGACCCCCTTTACTAGCTTTTGCTAAGTGGACAGCCAAGCCCTTCCTCCCTTGGAAGGCTTTCAGGAGATTTAAGTAAAATGGGGCAAAGGTTTCTTATCATAGGGCAGATGTTTCTTTTTTTCCTATCCATTGAGTTGTTGTAAATGGCTAGCGAGGGGAAGAATAGAGCTCCAACCTAACGAATGGAGAGTCGCCATCGCTTACTAAGCGCTAGTTCTATCCTAGCCAAGAAAAAGTTATAGATTAGGTTACATTACTCATCGAGCCACTGTGGACAAATTGGCTCACTACTCTAACATTTCATATTCTTCTCCTAAGGATAAAGGAAAAAAGGTGGCCATTGCATAGAGCGCACGTCATTTATTTTGGTAATATTCTTCACGTGGTTTACTATTTTGATAATTAGTATGATGTATACGAAAAGAGGAAAACATTGTACATATTCTGACTATTACATTTCCGCTACTACTACATAGAAAAAATTGTATATAAATACTTTTTTAAACTTTAAAATACTTCCTATTGTAATTAAGTGTTTAGCTACTTTTTATCTGTTGTTATTACTCTGATATTGTTGTGTATGAATAAGAAGGAGGCTTAACAGTGTTTTGCCAAATTTGGCTTGCGAGTGAGTTCGTTAGGGCACTGTGCCAGTCAACTTACCCTTCACCCTAGCAAGGGTATCCCAACAATGTTGGTATCAAAAATAGGTTTTCTAATTAAAGAATAACAATTATTGTTAACCTAGGGACTTGAGAGTAATAATGGAAGTTAGAAAAAACCTAGGAATGACTCAGAGTAGCATAAAAAAATTATAGACAAAAACTTTCTAACTTCTGATTGACAAGAAGAGGAAACAAGTGAGATTGGCTATATCATAAGAGGAATTTGATTGTCATTGGTAGTTAGTGAGTTTTAAGATTTAGAATTTAAACCTTGTGGATTAGACTATCACTTGGAGATAGTTACCCTGACGAGTAGTTATCTTTTGTTATACTCACTTAAAGTTGTGGTCTGCTAAATTTGAAAAATGATGGAAGTTTAATGTTTTTGGCAGACCACGATGCCTCGTCGATGTGGGAAACCATGTAGTATACCGGAGCTGGTGCCACCACCACCTCAAATTGAGCCTGAGCAAGATCCCATATAGAGACTCGAGGCTATGATTAGGGCGTCTATTGAGGCTACTCAGGCCCAGATAACTTTATTGAGAGAGAGACTAGATAGGATTAAGGCTGAGCGACATAGGGTTGAGCTAGTAGCACCCCCTATACCAGATGTACCTGAGAAAGCTACAGACCACGCAAGGTCAGCCCCGGTGAGACAAGTAGATAAAGCTACCCATGATCGCCTCCTAAAGATATTTTTGAATCTAAGACCCAAGGAGTTCCATGGGGGGTTAGAGTTTGGACACAGTAGATAACTGGCTTTGCACTATTGAGAAGAACGCTTAGACGCTGAAGTTATCTAAGGGAAATTGGTACTTTTTGCGTCGGGCATGCTTGAAGATGAGGCCACAATCTGGAGGAAGGCCACCCGAACGATAGAGAGGCAGATTATTACATGGGCCCATTTTTGAAAATTATTTTTGAGTGCTTATGTTCCTAAGACAGCGAGGGAGCATAAAAAGGTAGAGCTTTTGACCCTATGACAAGAGGACATGTCGGTGAGGGAATATAACCACAAATTTTTCCAACTGGAGGCTTATACGCCTAAGTTAGTGGATAACCCGAGGGAGAAAGCATGATTCTTCTATCGGGGGCTGAGGGCCAATATTGGGCAGGCGACATTGACATCTATCGAGGCCACCCTTGAGACCATTCAAAGGCAGGTGCTATAGTTGTAGACAGATGAGAAAGATGAACGCCCGATGGTCCAGCTAGTATAGGGTGCCATCGTACAGATGTAGTCGCAGGTACAGCCTCAGTCATTGATTTAGGGTCGTTATCGTGGTGGACCCCAAGTAGGTAGATACCCGAGGAAGAGAAAATACCCGGGGGAATAGTCTAGAAGGGAATAGAGTTAGCCATCTCTTGTAGTCTCGATTACTGTCTGCCCCCCACTCCCCCCCCCCCAGTTTAGACATATCGGGCTAGAAATATCAGGCTAAGTAAGGATGTCAGATTATATATTATCAGTGTGGTCAGCCTGCCACAGACAATATGACTACCCAATGTTTGTTCCATCTTCCAGTGCACCCACCACTACCGTCACTCGAGGGAGAGCACAAGCCATCACATAGCTTAATCCAAAGGCTACCACGACTCTGGTAGAAGGTACCATTTCTATTCTAGATTTTACCTTATATGTGTTGGCTGATGTTGGCTCTACTTTATCATTCATTTCTGGACATGTTGTAGATAGATTGGAACTTAGACCCCTTAGGGCGCCCACCTAGCTCATGTTGAGTACTACAGCCAAAGAACACATTTACCCTAATCTGATTTGTGAGGGTCCCGTGTTGAGGTTGGGTAACTTTGAAACCATTGTTAATCTTCGAGAATTAGAGTTCCTAGAGTTTGATGTCATACTTAGGATGGATTGGCTAGCTGTGTACCATGCACATGTTGATTGTTTTGCTTTCAAATATGAGCGGCAACATGTTATTATCTTTTAGGATAGTGCACAGATGAGACTTTGACTGAGACTAGAGTCAGTGTACAGATGAGAGCCTAGCCAGTGCTGCTTGTTGTGATCACAGAGGTACAACATCATGATGTTGATTATGTGATGTACCAGGAGTGGGCAAACAACACTTCTCATGTGGAATGGTTGATTGATAGTGATGTTGCACTAAGGTTCAAGAGACGATTATAGGTACCAGATGACTTTTGCCTGAGACAGGGAGTACTAAGTGCACTGCTCAAGATCTATCGTTCATCCATGCACCAATAAGATGTATCATGATGCTCGACATTCTTATTAGTGGCCAAGGATGAAATGAAATATTGTGGCCTTCATGTAGAAATGTGACACATGCCAATAGGTTAAGGTTGAGCACCAGAAACCCGATGGTTTACTACAACCCTTGGCTATTCTTGAGTGAAAATGGGAGCACATTACCATAGACTTTTTGATGGGGTTACCCCAAACTCAGTGGAAACATGCTACTATTTGGGTTGTTGGGACAGACTAACTAAGTTTGTTCATTTCTTCCCGATTCATACCAAAGATTCGGTTAAGAGGCTGAGCTAATTGTATAATCTCAAGATCGTGGGATCACATGGGGTCCCAGTATCCATTGTGTCTAATAGAGATGCTCAATTTACATCCCATTTTTAGCAAAGCTTGCAGAGTCAGTTGGAGACTAAAATAAACTTGAGCACAACCTTCCATCCACGGACTGATGGTCAGTCTAAAAGAGTGATCTAGATTATAGAGGATATGTTTTGTGCATGTGTCCTTCATTTTCGTGGTAACTGGGAAGATCATTTGGCGTTGTGTGAGTTTGCATATAATAATAGTTACTAGGCGAGTATTAACATGGCACCGTTTGATGCATTATATGGTCGACTTTGCCGATTGCTAGCTTGTTGGGCTAAGGTTGGTAACATAGCAGTTTGGAGCCCTACTTTTGTATAGGAGAAAAAATGAGAAAATTCAAGAAATTCGTAAGAACATAAAGGCAACTCAGGATCAACAGAAGAATTATGCGGATAACTGGCAGAAGATCCTTGAGTTTGACGTTGGTGGTCATGTACTACTTCAAATTTCTAGTCAGAAGGGGCAGATTTGTTTTGGCATTCAGAGAAACTCACTCCGAGATATATTAGACCTTTCCAGATCCTCCAGAGAATAGGTCATGCTACTTACTCATTGGCATTACCACCTTGGTTAGCAAGAGTACACAACGTATTTTATGTGTCGATGTTAAGGAAGGACTATCCCGCCCCCTTGCACGTGTTAGACTGGAGACATGTTGATTTGCGAGAGGATTGTTCCTATGACGAGGCTCCAATAACTATCATTGATCGAGCTGTGAAGAAACTACACAATAAGGAAATACTGTGGTACGTGTACGTTGGCAGTTTCATGGTGTTGAACAGGACACTTTAGAGTGAGAGGACTACATGGCGAGTCACTTCCCTAATATTATGAGAGTCGTTTCTTGATCTTTTGTTATCTTAGTAAAATTTGAGGAAGAAATTTGTTCTAACAAGGGGAGACTATAACGACTCGTATTTTTAGACATTAAGTCGACAGGTTTGACATGTATTTTTATGTTTGAATTAATGGATTATAAATAAAAATATATAATTTTACAACAATTATATTAATTAATAAGTGTATTAATTGAAAAATGAAACTAAATAAATAATGATGGATGAAAAGAATTAATCATATATATATATATGTGTGTGTGTGTGTGTGTGTGCGTGCGTGCGTGTGTATGTTGGTCTAGGTATATATATATATATATATAAAGATTAATTAAAGGGTAAATAGGTTGGAAAAAAATGATGAGGAAAATAATTAAATGAAATGAAATGATTGTCACACACACACACACACAGATATATATATGTGTGTGTGTGTGTGTGTGTGTGTGTGTGTGTGTGTGTGTGATGTGCTTGGTTGGAAATAAGAAAAAAAAATATTAATTAAATAAATCAATAAATGTTAAGATAATATTGGATAATGGGGGAAAAAGAAATAAATAAATAAAATAAGGAGATATATATGCATGAGTTGGATTGACAAATCAAAAGAAGAAAATTAATAAACGTTGAGATTTATCTTGACATTTATTATGGTGGGGTCCTCCTCCATACAAAAGCTATAAATAGGGGTTTGCTCCACCTTCATTTCACACACAATTGCCCATTTCCTCATTCTTCAAATTTGCTCAACTGAGAGAGAAGAGGAAAGAAAGAAAAAAGAAGAAGAAAAAGAGAAGAAAAAGGAAAGAAAAGAGGAAAAGAGGGCTCACCCATTCTTGAGGATTCGAAACTTTGGGTAAATCATTTTTACCTCTTTTCAATTCAAAGTTGTTCTAGAAATTGTGAATCATAGTTTTTATAGTGTAGCTTTCAGCAAAAGTATTAGTTTATTGTATAACATAAAACTAGAATGTGTTTTTCTTAGGAATGAAACTACACAATATATATATATATATATATATCATTGTATTTAAATTAATGAGTAGAATACAGATATGTACATTATTTGTACCTTTGTGGACCCTAAGAATTTATATGATAATTGAGAATCAACACATATGAGATATACCCGTTAGCATTGAAATTTTAATTGTTGGGTACTGAAATGTCTAGAATAAAATTTTGAACTCAATGACACTAAAATTAAGATTTTTGAAGGTCAATTGATATATTAAATTCACATTTATGCGATTTGAGAATTAATTAATAAATATAAAAAAAATGTATATAGGGCAATATAATGTTAAATAATAGGAAAAATGTTATATAATGTTGTATAACATTATGAAGTTCTTGTTGGGGGAAAATGTATAATATAAAAAATAATTAAAATTTTTTTATTTACTATATTGAACCGCCAAATTTATGAAAAAGTCGGTTATTGTGTACCAAAAGCGTGTCGACAATACATGTTTTTAATATTTTGGGTCAATATAATGGGCTTAATTTCACCAATTGACCGTGTTGGCCATGTTGACCTTATCGATCATACAGGTCAACGAGTTTTAGGCTTGATTAAAATTAACTATACTAACCACAATTGACCGAGTTAATCATTTGATTAACCAAGGACCATAAAGTTATATTTGACCCAAATTTTATATAGATATTAAGAAATCACATTGATCACGCAAAATCAAACGTCAATAGGATGCGACTCGTCACTAGAAGAGCACTGGAAGTTGAGCATCCTTGTGAGTAGTGTTTTTAAATTTATCACTTAACTTGTTATTCTGTTTAGAAATGAAACGTTATTACATATTGAAATGCATTTGCAATCTCTAAATGGGTTCTTAAATAAGAAAATGAGCACCAAATCTCAAGGTTCGGTGGTGTGGATTAGGGTATTAGATGTAGTAGAGCATTGAGGATGAGTGGCGTACCTGGGGGTACATTCTGGATAGGTCTAGCAATTGGGCTCCCCTATGGAGGATCTAAGGCCACCATACACGAGGTATGATCCGGCAGATCCCTATGTTATGATATGAGAATATGCTTAACCGACGAGTACACCTGCTCTAGTAGATTTATTTTTGCCTTATTGACTATTGAGAGCTTTGACATGTGTTTCAACATTAAAACTGTTTTCAGAATGGAAGCTGCATGACTGCATTTTGGATTTAGTATTCATTAACTACTGTATTCATTTGCATATTATTATTGTGCATGCATACATGACATTATTTTATAGAATTTTTGTTCTAAGTTATAGATTAGGCTACATTACTCACTGAGCCACTATGCACAAATTGGTTCACTACTCTAACATTTTAGGTTCTTCTATTAAGGATAAAGGAAAGAAGGTGGTCATTGCGTAAAGCGCACTTCATTTGTTTTGGTAGGATTTTTCAAGTAGTTTACTATTTTGAGAGTTAGTATGATGTATACGAAGAGAGGAAAGCATTGTAGATATTCTGACTATTACATTTTACTGCTACATAGAAAAGATTGTACATAACTATTTTTTGTTCTACTGTAATTAAGTGTTTAGCTATATCTATATTTCTTGTTATTACTCTGATCTTATTGTGTATAGATAAGAATGAGGCTTAACAATGTTTTGACAAACTCAGCTTGCGAGTGAGTTTGTAAGGGCACTGTGCCAGTCGACTTCCCCTTCACCCTAGGGAGGGGGTCCCGACAGCTCTTCTTCGGCCTAGCCACCTCTTTTGACCTCTAACCAGGGATGATCTCCAACCATGATGAAGGATGATCATAAACACTAGAATTTCCTAATTCAAAGAATTTAGGATTAATATCTTCTACAAATTGGAAACTTAACACAGCAAGGATCAACACTATCTCGTGAGATTTACCTTTTTTGATAAATGGAATGTGTAATATACAAGATTCTTTCAAAATTAGTAATTATCCACATATGTCACATTGTGAATAGGAAACTAAAACACACTCATATCTATAAATATCCCACATATTGTAAGCCACTACCATTTTCTATTAGATCAAGCTTTTCAACATAATAAAAATGGTTTTTTCTTTGGCTTTTCCCCTTAATACAACATTATTTATTCATCTTTGCTATTGTTCTCTCATTATGTCTCTATTGATCAATTTTTGCATGAATAGTTGGCACCATTTGTGGGGAACAAAGTGAAGGGGAGAAAAATTAACTAATAGATAGAAGCTTGGTGCTTGTTCATGGATGGGTCTTCTTGGAAGCAAGGATGCAAAGTAGGGATTGTTCTCATATTGCCAAGGAGACACAAATATTTGGTGGTAATATAATTTGGCTTCATAGCATCCAATAATGAAGTCAAACATGAAGCTTACTAGCAAAGCTGAGCATAACCACGACTAAGGGTACAAAGGAGCTACGTCAATATCAACTTACGACTAGTTGTTAGCGAGATTCAACTTTGGGTACCAGGCCAAAGATGAACGTCTGTAGGCCTACCTCAAAGAAGAGCAAAAGAAACTTTTCTTTCATAAAGTTTGAAGTCAACTAGATTCATTGGCTAAGAAACACACTCATAGATGCACTATCTAAGCTAGCATTTGTCAGTGGGGAAAATCTGGTAGAGCATGTTCTCATCAAACATCTACCGCACTGCAACATTCGAGGTAATGAGACAATAATGGAGATCGAACATAAGTTGGCATGGATGGATCCTATTTATAATTACCCCAAAATAGGAAAATTTTCAAATGATTGAACAAAAGTACGAAAGATACAAGACAACCTGTGTGATATGTGCTAATCAAAGATAAGGATTACAAGAAATGGTATAGCCTTACATACCTAAAGTGCATGTCAAAAAAGCAGGCAAAGCAAGTTTAGAAGAAATCTGTAATAAACCAAATTTTTATAACGCGTACACATCGAAAATAAATTCTTAAATATATTAAATAAGTACAAAAATGTTCGAAAACATGATTTAAATATTTGTTATAATGTTTATTAAATAAATAAAATAAATCACATTGGTTATTTTTAATATTTGAATTTTTTAACGCGTAAAGAGAGGAAATGAATTTTTAAAAATATTAAATAAATATAAAAATGACTAGAAACAAGATTTAAATGTTTATTATAATGTTTAGTAAAGAAATAAAATAAATCATGTTGGTTCAAGTTGGCGAAAAATCAGAAAAACAAATAAAGATATTTATGGGGGGTTTATTGAACTAATTTCGAAAAAAAAAGGGGGACCTAGGCTAGGGGTGACAATTTGTGACACGACACGATAATCCGACCCGAACACGACACGAAGTTAACGGGTTTGGGTTTGATATAAACGAGTTTGGGTCTAAACGGGTTGAACACGATTAAACACGACTAAATACGGGTCATAAACAAGTTAACCTGATAAACCCGAAATGACTCGTTTAACATGATTAAAAATAAGTTAATAAATAGGTTATACATAAGTTAATATTACATAATATATTAAGAATAATTTTAATTTTTAAAAATAATTTTAATTTAATTTTAATAAATTATTTTTATATTTTTGTATTTAGTTAATATTTTAAAAAATAATTTTAAAAATTAGGCATATATTATTTGAGATATTCTTTTTTAAAGAAAAATGATTATATAATAAATTTAAAAAGTATTATGTCCCCTTAAAAATAAACTCTGTGTTTAGCAAAAAACATTATATTCAAATTAAAATATAAAAATAAGTCAATTTCTCAAATTTTTTAAAAAAATCTCCTAAAAACATAAAACTTAATTTTTTTAATATTTTTTGTATTTTTTTTAACTTGCCTTAAAAATTATTATATTTTTTTTGTCTTAGCCTAAGATATTATATAATTTCTCATGAAGTATAAAGCCTAATTTTTAATATTAATTTTATTTTTTGATAAAAAATACTACACTTAAATAAATATATAAAAAATAACTTGATATCTCAAATCCTTAAAAAAAATTCTTGAAAAAAGCAATGCATGTATAAATTACTTAAAGAGTAGCTTGATATATCAAATTTTTAATATTAATGTTTTATTTTTTAATAAAATTATTACACCCAAATAAAAATTATAAAAAATAATTTGATCTCTCAATCTTAAAAAAATAAGTAAAATATATATATATATATATATATATATTTAAAAAGTAGTCTTTTACAACATAAGTTGTTAGCTCATTTGGTTAAAGTTTAAGATAGTAACCCAAATGGCATAGGTTCAAGTCTTGGTAAAGTCAATTTTTTAGTTAAGTTATTATAGAATTGCCACCCCTAACCTAAGCAAAAGATTTCTCTATGAACAGTAACTATAGTTACTGTTTATATGTAGGTACTATTCATCTGAGTCACTATTCATCCCCTTTTAAAATCGAAAACAGATAAAGAAAATCAGAAACGAGAAAATCGAAGAAATTTGTGATTTTTGGAGCTTCCGTTTTTAGGTCATCAAAGATCCGATTTTTGCCAGAGACAATCAAAACGATCCAGATCGAGTCTAGAGCAATCCGACATCTAACGTAAGATTTTAAAGCTCTGAACTATTAAGATCTGAATTCTATAGTTTGAATTACAAATTTGAATTTGAGGGTTTCAAATTTGGGATTTTTGATGTAAATAACGATCTGAAGCGTAAAGAGCTCAGATCTAACTTGCTTGTCGTAGAATAAGTGATTGTAGACTAGATTTTGTGAATTTTGACTGTTCATTTGTGATTTTTGACGAATCTGCGAGTTTTGATTGAATTTGGAGAATTCGAAGGTGCAAATCCTTTGATAGGTCATAAAACTTGATCCGTTTATCCTTTGAAGTAGTAGTCAGAATTAAAAGTGTTTAATACTTAGTTTGGAATGCGTGGACTGTATTTGTGCATGTAGTTACGGAGAAATGAAATTTGGGATTTTTTGAAGGGGGAAAATTCTTTGATACGCAAATAAAACTCAATCCGAGCTTAGTTTGAAGCTAGGCTCAGTACTAAAAGTGTTCAGTTATTCATATGGGACGCGTAGACTATGGTCTTGCGTATTGTTGTTGAGAAATGAGGAAAGCTGAAAAATTGCCTAGTTTTGAACTGAGAATTTAACTAAAAATTCTCAAATAATTTTGAATAAACTTTAGAGTAAATTTTTGATGCACCATTTATGTTTAATGATGCAGAGGGACGACGTTGACTACTGTTGAGGTGATTTGCCATCCAGCAGTACTTTTTCGGATTCAGGTGGGGTTGATTATCTCTTCCTCACTCTTTAGTATTATGCGGATGTAGGATACGGAATATGATTTATATTTAAATTCATGTACTCAGTATCATGCTAGGGATGTATGCCTTGAGTGGATAGATTAACATGATATCCTAATGTTTGGTTACTTGCTTTCTAGTACTAGGATATAATGATCAGCTTGGTGTTTATTTGCTTTCCATGCTTAGGTTAGCATTTTGAATAAACATGTTGGTATGTTGTGTGGAATGAAAACTATGATTGTGAAACTAAAAAACATTAAAGGTTGATTAAGAACTTCACGTACCGGGGCGATGGATGGGCACTGGTGGCACATCGCATTGAGGTTTTTCGAATGTCCCAGGACGTCATCGTGGGTATCCCCAACTAAGCCAAACTGCGAGCGACTGTATGAGACCCTCGAATTTGGAAAGTCAAGAGGATTTTTCCCTTGGTTTCAGTATCTTATTGGGTCGTGGTCTCAGAGGTAGACTTCTGTGTTATAAAGATGTCGTGCCTGATTGTGTTCAGGATCACAATTGGGATACCAAGGGTGGTTCACTCTTTCGGTTAATTCCTAACATCAGATGGTAAATTCCTGATATTAGAGCGCAACAGATAAACTAACTAAGTGTTTGAAACACCCCTAATAATTTGAAACTGTTTGCATGTTTCGTATGCTTCTCTGTATAATGCTATTGATGTGTAGGGGAGATTCACTAGGCTTTCGAGCTCATCCCATTTTTGTCTTACAGGTATTCATGAGCCCAGCGCTCAGTGAGGATGCAGGCCGGAGACTGGAGGTTGTAGAGAGAGAGAGTGTGTGTGATATTTTTGTTTAAACTGTCTCTCTGTTTTTGTATAGTTTTACGATGTATATTTTGAAACTGGACCGGAGGGTCATGTAACATATTTTTGTATATGTATTCACAAGACTGTTTACCATCTTGAACACTATTTTGTTTTGATTCATAAACTGATGATTTTTAGTTATGGTATGCTATACAGTGTTCAATGATTTAGAAATATTTGATCCAATTAGTGCTTCCACTACTATTATCTTGATTTCTAGTATAAATATGATTTTGAACATTCGGTAAATTTGATTTGAAATCAACTGCTTAGTGAAGCATGAATAAAATGACTATATGAAATTAAGAAATGATTTAAACCTCGTGTATAGAGGTTTGTGTATGGATTGATGATAACTGTTGCACGCCCGGTTCCTTGACGGACCACGCGTCGAGCTTGGAGCCGCGCGACGCCCGACGACATGGTTTTTCATTGACAGACATGATGTCTGGTGTGGGGGTCAGGGTGTGACAAAATCCATTTTGGGTTGTGTGGGAATCACTTAAGAAGAAGAGAATTAGCATATAAAGTGCTAAAGGAAGGGTATTATTGACATACCATCACCAAGGATATTGTGTAATAGATTTAGCTAAAAGGTGTGATAGTTGCCAAAGGAATGCCACATTGATCCTAGCACCCCCGAAAAGCAAAATTCTCATTCAAAGCCTGTGGTTTTTTGCCCAATAGAGGGTAGACCTCATTGGACCCTTACCAATGAGGAAAGGTCAAGTCAAGTTTGCCATAATTGTCCTAGACTACTTCACCGAAAGGGTAAATGCAAGACCTTTGGCACAAATAACTGAGGAAAAGATCACAAAATGCAAATGAAAATCGATTGTGTGTGATTTGGGGTGCCTAACGCCATTATTTCAGACAATAATGCAAGATTCAAAAAATTTATGGTCGGAGTTAGGGTTTTGATAGTTTTTTCCCACACTAACCCACCCCACAGGTAAACCAGAAGGTGAAAGCCATCAACAAGAACATCATTGAAAGCTTAATTCTAATGTGCAATATGGCATTTTATATGTCAATGTACTATGTTCGCAACTCTATCTACCCAGCCTACTATTATACTTTCAACAACATTTATATTATTTCAACAATAATAAATTAATATTTTTATTTTAGTTGGTTTCGCATGGAAAAAACTTAATTGTAACCTAGCAAGTTGAGGTATGAATACGACTTGTTTGAGGTTGGCAAGTGGTCCTAACAATATCCATGCAATTCATAAAATAAAAATAATATATGAACCAATGTGCATAGTCATATTATTTTACAAATAATATGATGATATGCACACAGTGAAAAGTACTTTACAAATATTTGTGATGATATGCACACAGCGGAGAATGAAGTCATAGTCATCATCAGCCTAATTATGCTTTGATGAACTTGTATAACCTTCAAGTTCATTTCTAATCTTTCTCTGAATTTGCATATTTCAATATTACACATGTTCAGAATTATAGTATGCAAATTCCTAATTCCACTGTACCCCATATTATTGATAATTGTTTATCTATATTGATAAAATATACAGTCATAAGACATATTTTGTTGAAAAACTAGACCACCAGCAGCTTGCTAAGAGATTAGGAACACAAATAGGACTGCAAGCCGTCTCTAATATTTGTTAAATTAAAGTTGAAAGTCTATATGTACCCATTAGAATTGTATATGTAAAGTAGAGAACAAACAAATACTTGAGCTGCATTTTATTCTCACTCTCTCTTCATCCTCTCTTTCTCTTTGCTCATCTTATGTAATACCCCAAAAATTCACAAATGCATACACATCACGATAAAATATTTTTTCTTTTATTTAAGCGTATAATTAGACTATAACTTTAAAAAAAATGTAATAAATTTATTTATTTATTCATTTTAGCATATTTGAAAAATGTCATATTGATCAATAATATTGTAGTAGTATGATAAATAATAAAATTAATTAAT